>CABHPH010126715.1:74463-91760 GCA_902168325.1 Peromyscus nudipes
CTGAAACTGATCAATAATCACTCTTGTTTAAAGTAAAGGAGGCATTGACTGATGATGAATAATACTTGGGAAATTCATTTTATTTAAAAAGAGGGAAGTATACACACACATACATACTAACCACTACCAGTCCCCAAAATGAAATTCTTGCAAGGATTGACAGGGACTAAGCTAAATTAGCAGATGGAAAGGGAAGAAAAAGAAATGGGACAGATATGCAGCAGCAAAGAGCTTTTTTCATTACATCATATTCAAATCCAAGTCACCTCCCTGGCCCTTCCAAGGCCATTTTCTCAGATTCCTCTCCTGGGTGCACAGCATAGCAACTTGATGCCTCTTTTGGCTGTAACTACTGTCAGCACTGTCTGGGTCCTCCATGGATAGGCATTTTGTGCCCATTGACATCTTTCTAGCTCTTGGTGCCACATAGGCTCTCACCACTGACACAGATGTAGATATGGTCAGAGGCGGGCCTGGGTCACTGCCCACATCTATATTTGCACACCACATGCCTGCCTTCCCCAGTGGCTCTGCAGCCTCAGTCCATTACACATAGCATACAGTGTTCTCTCAACAGCCTTACTGATACTTTAACAAGCACAAGTCTTTCTGTCTCTGTATTGTTTCCTCAAGGGCCCTTCCCATTCTGATGTTCTGTGGTTTTTCTGACATGATATATATCTGCTCTTTGTTTTAGCTCTGCAAAATCTTGTAATTCCTTGTCAAATTCCAATTTTCTCTCTCTTTCTCTCCCTTCCCCCAATTCCATACACATGGGCCAATCCTCCACCTAACTCTTGCCTCCCCACCCTGCAGAATCCTTAGGAATAAACTTGAATCATTTTTCCCTCCCTTTTTGTTTTCTTTGTCAGGCTTACCACAACAGCAGTCTGTTCCCTGGATCTGCAAAAATTCCCTATGGACAAGCAAGCCTGCAAGCTGGAGGTGGAGAGCTGTACGTATTTCTCCTGTGGACTCTTCATCCCTGAGTGGAGCTGCTATAGTCAGGAAAGCACAAGTAGAATTGAAACTGAGAGAAATAGCACAGCTCCTCTGCTCTCCACTCCTATATCTCTTCCCAAACATGTACACAAGCAGTAGATAAATGAAAGATGAATGATGGCTACACAATAAACTGACATATATATATATATGGCATCTGGGAGTAGGTGGCCTTTATGGTGTAGGTAATTCAACTGAAAAACTATACATACTCATGGGTAAAAGTTCATAGTATCTTTTTGCTACACATTCCTTCCTGCCTAAAAAACTTCAAAATGGGAGTCCTGTCTTTGCAAATATTCAGAATCCCCATGCTCAGACTCAAAAAACCACAAAGTAGCCCCCCAAATTCTAAGTGCCAACCATGTTTTGGTTTTCACAGACTGCTTGGAGTAAAATCTGCCTAGATTAACTCTTTATTTCACCTCCTAGATGGCTATACCATCGAAGACATTGTGTTATCCTGGGAAGATGAGAATGCCATCCACATTACTGATGAGCTGCACATCCCTCAGTTTACCTACCTGGGGAGGACAATTACTAGCAAGGAGGTGTATTTCTACACAGGTGGGCCAGACCCACTCTTTCTCTGCTGTTTCTTGTCCCTTTTACACCACTACACAGTCTTGGGGGCATCTGCCTTTGATCCTTGTAGTTGGCTCCCTCCTTTCCCATTCCTTTGGATCTGAACATATCTTTCTCCTCTATTGATAAAGCCCTGGTGGCTAATGGCTAACCCCTACAGATGGAGAATAAGTGTGGAAGGCTTGGGCAGGTTGACAACACTCTACAACTGGAAATGATTCCTGTTCCTCACAGGGCTGGCCTCTCACCCTCCATCTGTTTGCAGACTAAAATCGTCTCATGTGGAATAAGTGAGGCAGGAGAGGGGTTAGAGCTGACTTGATGTGCCACATGGGCCTGACACCACTGTGTGTTCTTACAGGCTCCTACATGCGCTTGATAGTAAAGTTCCAGGTTCAAAGAGAAGTCCGCAGTTACCTTGTGCAGGTCTATTGGCCCACAGTCCTCACCACTATTCTCTCCTGGATATCATTTTGGATGAACTATGATTCCTCTGCTGCCAGGGTGACAATTGGTAAGTCTTCTCTATCACCTCTCAGGAAGAAACTTAAGTCATTTTGCTTAGAAAAAAAGTACAGGCAAAACTGGGAAGACCTTGAACTTCTGCTCTAAGTTTGGGGAAAGCAAGAAATGTTTTAAGCAAGGAACAGCCTAGGATATTGGGCTTCTTGGTTTGTTTTTGCCTTCTGTAGGGCAAATTGCTCTATCTTTTCCTTTAGGAGCACAGATACAGCTATATGTGTGATATTTTAGGGTTTAGAAAAACTCTTCAGATACTAAAAGAAGAACTATATGGAACTGGAGATATAAAGTATTTAAACCATGACTAGGAATTTGAACTCGATCCAGAACAATCAACCTGGTGAAGCATAGGGAGAAGGAACTAGGAGAGGACATGGGGAAAGCCTCTACCCCAGAGGTGGCCTCTGCTCACCTCCTTTGGGGTATAGACTTGCTAAAAACTGCAGCTATCAAGGGAAACTAAACCTGTACTGTGTTGTCCATAGGCCTAACTTCTATTCTTGTCCTGACCACCATCGACTCACATATGCGAGATAAACTCCCCCATATTTCCTGTATCAAAGCCATTGACATCTACATCCTTGTGTGCCTGTTCTTCGTGTTCCTGTCCCTGCTGGAGTATGTCTACATCAACTACCTTTTCTTCAGCCAAGGACCTCAGCACAATCGCAAGAGGTGCAAGAAACCCAGGAGAGTTGTTGCCCGATACCGCTACCAAGAAGTGGTGGTGGGAAATGTGCAGGTTTGACATTTTGACTGACAGCCAGCTTACCCTGAGCACCTCCTCAGCCTAGGCTTAGCACTTGACCCTTTTACATTTCATAGTTGCTGTAATCCTCATACATTACTTGTATATGACAGGCATGCCCACACTCATTCATTGATGATCATTATTTGATATCATGAGACAAGAGAAGTCAGAACTTGATTTCTCTAGATCTTTGAGCCAAATTTGCTCCATTTTATGGGCTTCTAGAGCAAGTGATGAAGCCAAAAGGAAAGGTGAGACCCAGGGAGACAGACACCAGAGAAGTTGGCCTTCAAACTTTTCCTTCCCTGGCACTTCAGATACCTAAGAACATACTGGGCCTTTTGCTTTGGGATATACATGAATGCCCAGCAACACCACTCCTTTGCAGAAAGCCCAGCCTCACCCTACCTGAGAAGCCTACATATAGCACATGGCACTTCTGAGGTTACAACTGCCCCCAAGAGAGACAGTTGCTTTGCTGCAGCTATGACATTATCTGCATACTAAAACAACTTCCCGGTCCAGTTTCTCAACCCCTATGAGCACATCAGAGAGCCCAATAGGTTATCAAAGACATCAACAGCAGCATTGCACTAAGCAGGAAAGTTCCCTCCTTTTTCTCTTCCCTCATTCATGCCCACTAATTGATATGAAACTGATCAGCTTATCCATTATCTCCTCCAAGGATGGCCTGATTAATGTGGAAGACAGAGTGGAAGACAGAGCTGATCCTCTTCCTGACAGCCCCATGCAGGCTTATCTGGCAAGTCCGGAAAGTCTTGTGTCCTTGGTGCTCACTTCAGAACAGGCCCAGCTGGCCACCTCGGAAAGCCTCAGCCCACTCTCTTCCACCCCAAGCCAGGCCCAATTGGCCACTGGAGAAAGCCTGAGTGATCTGCCCTCCACCTCTGAGCAAACAGTGCATGACTGTACCATTCACTTTTATGGCTTCCTCACTAATGACAGTATTATCCCCATCAAAATCCACAACCATTCTGAGGCCCATGGTGATGGAGACTCTGAAGAGAGCCTAAGCTCTGAAAGCCATGGCCATGACAGCAGTCCCAGTGGAAGGCTCATGTTCCACAGTGGCCAGAGGTGTGTGCAAGAAGCAAGTTGGGACCTTGATAAGATTGAGAGCTTACAGGATGACATCAGTATCAAGAGCAGCTGGCTTGGCCTTGATGAACTATGCAAGGGGGATGCTGACAGTATCTGGAGCCTTACTGATGAGGAGCTCATGACCTGTGACCGAGAGAAGGACCATAGCTCAGAGTCTGGGGAGAGTTGCCCCTCAAGCCCTGGGTGCTCATTCAATGAAGGGTTCTCTTTCCAGATCTTTAACCCTGACCGGGTCCCTAAGGTTGATAGGTGGTCCCGTTTCCTCTTCCCTCTTTCCTTTGGGTTGTTCAATGTGGTTTACTGGTTGTACCACATCTATTAGTTTCCCATACCCTACAGCAGCAGAGATACTATG
Source organism: Peromyscus nudipes (assembly GCA_902168325.1). Lineage (NCBI taxonomy): Eukaryota > Metazoa > Chordata > Mammalia > Rodentia > Cricetidae > Peromyscus > Peromyscus nudipes. The sequence goes on from CABHPH010126715.1 coordinate 78,801, forward strand.
ATATGTTTCCTTCATAGTTCCTTAGGTTTTGTTTTTCCCTCTTCCCTTTGTTCATTTTATTTGACAGTTGTTAGGGCAAGCAAATCTGTTGTGCCTTTTCTTTATTATGAGGTGGGGAGGAGATAGAGAGAACATGTAGCCAGAGAGTAAGGGATTGAGGAAGACATGAAGATAAATTGCACATTATTTTCCTCCTGCTAGAAGACTCTTACCTTTCTAACACTTTGAACAGTCCATCAGTCTAGAAATGCCTTCAGAAGTGTTGAAAGGACAGAGAAGAGCCAGGCTGAGGAATGAGGAGAATCTGAGCCTGATTCACAAGCATTCCTGGGAGCTTTCCTTTTAGTGCCCTCAAGGTGTTGAAATTACTTTTGCATCACTTTTTTTTCTTCCTCCTGGGTGTCATGCACCTTGTCCACCTGCTAAAAAGGGCTTTGGGAGAAGTCAAGCTAAGTTGGCCTTGGGTATGCAGAGGTGCTAGGTATGGCTTGGATATTCTGACAAAAGGAAAGTTGGGAAACATTTATAAGTGCCTTGTACTTTGAGTGTGGAGTTGTGGTACAGGAGTGAGAGGGGAAGGTGGAAGGGACTGCAAAGAGATATAGCAGGGTAAGTGAGAATGCATGCTTCCAGCAGGGGTATGTAAGACAAGGGGGTGATGTCAGGCTGGAGTTTGTACATGTTCAGATGTTCCATTTAAAGTTATTAGACCTTTTCTTGCCTGTATTTCTGCTTCACATTGCCTGACAGTAGGAACTCAGTACTTCTGTTCAGTTAGGAGTTAGCTTTCTAACGATTGCTGAGTTGATTACTAGTTACAGTAGAAGCACTTGGTGAGTAAGCACTAGTTGAGAAAGTTCAGACTTGCTATTTTGCCATCAGCCAATAGCATATGGACAACTACTGTGAATCTATATACTAATCCTTTCTGTTTGTCTAGTGCATAGTAAGTGCCAACGAGCTCCCTGACCCATCACATCGTTGGATCCTCACAGGAGGCCTGTGAGCCAGGGAAGACAAAGCACCTTGTCCCCAGTGTTCCAAGGAAAAAGTGGAGCTTGTGTGCCATGCTTATGGATGCTTGTTCTTTCTCCTTATCTGCCTAACTCTCAACTGATGCACTCCCCTACTGCCCCTTCCTTTTTGCTCAAAGGAACATCCCTACAGAATCTACCTGTCGGGCTGCCAAGCAAGAAGCTACTGAGCAGGAACTGAACAGGTGGAGAATATGGCCCTGTCCACTCAACAGGGCTCCTGATGACAATAGGATAAGCCTGCACGCCAACCCGCCAGGAAGAACCAGCTCATTGATGGAGGTCATGAGAGAGCTTTCCAAGCATTCAATCTATGTTACCCCTTTATAGACAGCCTCTCCTTCAGCCCTGTACCCATACACAGCCCACCCACCTCCTTAACTATACTTCTGTGTTTATATATTTCTGTGTATCCCTGGGGATGAGTGTGCATGCATACAAGTAGATCTATGTGCCATACAACCATTTGAGAAGCTGAATAGCACTGCAGTAGTGTAAATCTATGTTAGTATGTATGAATGCATATCTGTACTGTGTGGATGAATAATTTAAATGTATACATCTCTATGACAGTGTCAGTGTACATGTGTACTAATATTAACACAGGTGAATGCATTCTGTGTATATTTCTAGAAAGTATATATCTATATACCTGTGTTTATCAAATTATTTGGTGTAAAAGGACATACATCAAAAACCCTATGTGTTCCCTGTTGGAGGTTCTTGTAGAAACATCAGGACTCTAGTGACCTGTTTTGACACAGTGGGGAGAGTCTTGTTAAGGTGGACTGACTGTTTCTTTCTAGTTCTAGGGAGCCAGCAAGTAGGGTCTATTGGTCTCCATCAACTCCTCATTCTTCCTCCACCCATCTCTGCTGTGTCCTGGGTAGAAGACCCAGAGGAAGTGAACATAGTCCTAAGAAGCGGTCATGTTAGTGCCTTGGGGATAGAGAGTAATTGGTCCATGGTATAAACTTGGAGTGCTGAGTATTTTGCTTGATGCTGAAAGGTACCAAAAGATGAACTGTGAATAGAAATAAGGTGTGGAAAATGGGGTAGGGATTCAGAGACTTGGAGAAAAGGTTATTTATAATTTTAAAATTCATTCCATTACCCTACTTACTATGTGAGCCTGACACAGATGAGGATTGGTTGCAGCTATAGACAAGCATGCAGTAAAAGGATGTGCCCAGAATGTTGGGTGCCAACAGCTGCATTCTAAGAACCAAAGGTGCCTGAGATGTCTGTGGACAAGGACTGTGGTGGTGGGCCTATTGGAGAAGTATATTTGTAGCTCATCCTAGGACAGTTGTTGGCTGTTTGAATAGGCCCCAAACTCTACTTTGAATTTGAAATTTGAACATTTCTGACTTTAGCTCAATTCAAGGAAAGATTCAGAGAAGTGAAAGTGGAAAGAAGCCCAGGTACTGACTAGATGGTCCCAGTGTATTTCCCCTTCTCTTCTCCACACATAGATGCAGTTCTAGACTCACACGCAGCCATACACACCCATGCCATCACACATGCATACATACACATCAGGAGTACCCACGTTTCTAGTTACACTCACAGGCATAGCCAGACATACACACTCACAAATAGAGATGCATATACTCATGCATACTTTTAAGACAACTCAAAACAAGGAAGTTACTACCAAAATGTCTAAGATTACCTCTTTTGTTTTGGGAAGCCAGCACAAGGAGGTCCAGATTAAAGGGAGAACAGAGAGCTCTCATCTGGAATCTGAACATTCTTTTGGAGCCCTACAATCTTGAAGTGTTGAACACATCATTGGAGTAAAGTTGCAAAGAGGAATTGGAGTAGTGGGAACAAAGGGGCAGCAGAGGAAGGGCAGAGAGGCCAGTTGTAAATATCCACATAGCTAGATATATCATACCCTTAAAAGACTATTTTGCCCTAATGTGCTGCAACAAAAGCAGTTAAATTCTACTGTGATTCATACTCTGTGAGGTTAAGTGTCAAAGTGCTGTGGAGATTTGGCAATGACAACTTTTCAGGAACTTGAATCTCCTGGTTTTCCCATGTCTGTGTTATCTCTTGTTTCCAGATCTCCCCTTGTGTTCTGTGTGTGGTCTGTTGTCCATTGTCAAGCCTGATTCTAGCTGTTCCTATTCCCCCTCCCATGCAGGCATACCCTCTCTATCTGGCTGCCTATGTCTCTTTCCCAATGTCCCCCAACACCAAGCAATTGCTGAAGTGCAGAGGATCTGCTCCTGGAGTTCAGCCAGTCCAAGAGCTTGGACAGAAGGAAGAGCCTTACTGAATCTGGGATGGAGAAACCCACTTTACTACTCTCCTGTCTTGCCCTCCCCTTACCTTTTACCCTAGAATCCGTAACTGAGCAGGACACTAGCTGTCTTTCTTTCCAAATCGTCATTTTGTTGAAGAAATGTGTGATGCATTTCCTGCCCAGTTTGATTTGCACCGTGGGGTGTCTGCAGAGAGAATAATATGTTGGGTCTTAATGGAGTTCATCCAATGTAGTCTTACAATTTGTGTCATCCTCGATAGTTGTAAGGCTGCAAACCCTTGGCATACTTAGAAGGAAGTTTTGCTGAGATTGTGACCATTCCTAATTAGGGCTCCTTACTCTGTATATATAGTAGCTAAACCTTCAAGCTATTAACTGCTGAATGTATTCACTAAGCACTCCATCTGCATGACCTTGTGGTAGTAAGAAGGAACTTTCTAGCTACTCCACAACCCAGCATCCAATGTAATTGTAACTGTCCTACCAAAAGTGGAGTATGTTCATGTTTGTTGTATAATATCCTGTGATTAATATGAAATCTACATTATCAGTGTTGGGCTTTCAAGGGAGGGGAAAGATATTAAAGTATATCTCTGGTATAATTAAATTATGAATTACGCCAACTGATCAGGGTCATCATGTGGAACTGTGTCAGAATTTGCACCCACCATCATGCCAGACTGTATCCCTGGGATCAGTATTTATCAGCAAAGGTACAGGTACCAGAATTTTGCATAGTACTGTAGTAGATGACTTTAGATGATACTAGAGGATTCTTTCAATGGCAACTAAGTCAATAACATTCTAGAAGCAGATGAACTATGGTGAAGTCACATACATACAGATCTTCAGCAGTGGTATTGGGCCAAGACAGTAAAAAGCAAGAAAGAGAATGACTAATAGCTGAGTGACCTGGGTGGTCTGACCTGCAAGGGTCATAGAGTAGCAGAGCTTCACTAGATAACTGGGTGCCCATGTTGAGCTCATTAATCGACATTCATGTGAGAAAAAGACCTTGACAAGTCCTGATTTCAAGAAAGTGAAACATGAAGAAGCATAAGATTATGCTTCTGAAAAATATACAGAAATAAGTAAAAACATGTAAGTAGCAAAAAACAAAATAAAGATCTATAATAGCAAATATTCTGGTTGGTCAGTGTTTCCTCTGTATTAGATTATTCAGGTGCTACATGGGACACTCATCAGAGTCTGAAAGCCTCTGGCTTACATTATTCTTCATGGTTTTCAAGAGGAAGGCAGTTAGCAACATTGTCATTGAATAATTCAGTTTTGTGCAAAGCATTCATAGTCATTGGAAACAAAAGTTTTAAGACAAAGCAAGTCATTATGGTACCAAAATATGAGGTAGACATTTAGTCCCACTCTGTGTAGGGGAAAAAGCAAGATAAGTGTTATTTATAAAATACAAAATAGTTTTGTTTTCATCTCTACCAAAGTAGATGTGCAGAGCAGGGAGTAAGAAAGCAGCAGGGCCTAGCGGCACAGAAAAGCTGGCCCTGCCCCTTGCTAGCCCTGGAAGACCTGGCCCCACCCTTCACAGGAGAGTTGGCCAGGGTGGCTTGGGCTCAGAAGAGCTGGCTCTGTCCTTTGCTGGCCTCCTCACTTGGGGTAGCTAACCTTGCCCCTTGCCAGCTGTAGCAAGTTAGTGCAAATGGTGTCATAGGTGAGGGAGTGCTAGCCCCAGTGAGTGGGAAGCTTGTCCTGCCTCTCACCTGGGGGAGGAGGGTGGTTCCTGTTGGAGGCCCAGGCTGACCAACTCAGCTATCACCCCATCCTACATCCACAGCTTTGAATTGGCCCACCCCAACATCTACCCTATCTATGACCTTCTAGAGTGCGGGAAGGGACTGGTCCTGCAGAACCATAGCCTCAGGGTCTCCATGATTGAGGCAATAGCAGGATATCCAAGAGGAATTTCGGTGAGAATTCAGTACTGATGGTGTACCAGAAGCCAGAGGCCTTGAACCAGACTGACAACACAGTACACAACGAGCATTTGCAAGTAAAGCTGTTTGGGCAAAAGGATGTTGCTGTGGGATAAGATGGTCTGTATGTCAAATTGCTCTGATTGGTCAATGAATAAAACACTGACTGGCCAGTGACTAGACAGGAAGTATAGGCGGGACTAACAGAAAGGAGAAAAGAGCAGGAAGGTGAAAGGAGACACTGCCAGACGCGGCCAGCCGCCACCATGAAAAACAGCATGTGAAGATGCCGGTAAGCCACGAGCCACGTGGCAAGGTATAGATTTATAGAAATGGATTAATTTAATATATAAAAACAGTTAGCAAGAAGCCTGCCACGGCCATACAGTTTGTAAGCAATATAAGTCTCTGTGTTTATTTGGTTGGGTCTGAACGGCTGTGGGACTGGCCGGTGACAGAGATTTGTCCTGACTGTGGGCCAGGCAGGAAAATTCTAGCTACAGGATGTACTGTGTGACACATCACAGCTCCCAATACCACTAGGATGAACTAATATGTGATAGAGAGGTGGGTAAGACAGAGGAGCTAAGTGGGTTTTTGTTTTGTTTTTTCTTTTCTTTTGGGAAGGGAGGCTACTAGGGTGGACGGTGGGCATGGAAGAACTGGGAAATGAGTGGTATTAGGGTATATGATGTGAAATTCCCAAAGAATCAATAAGAAAATTATGTTAAAAAAATAAAGCAGCCGGGCGTTGGTGGCGCACGCCTTTAATCCCAGCACTCGGGAGGCAGAGGCAGGCGGATCTCTGTGAGTTCGAGGCCAGCCTGGGCTACCAAGTGAGCTCCAGGAAAGGCGCAAAGCTACACAGAGAAACCCTGTCTCGAAAAAACAAAAAATAAATAAATAAATAAATAAAGCAGAGGGGCCGATGGTTTAGGGTTACTCTAGATTAAAAGCATTGTAAAGTCACACTGAAACATCCTAGTGATGGAGAGAGTCATTCTTTGTAACCCACACTCATCAGGACATCTCCAAATAACTGTTGATGAAAACATGAGATCTTGAAAGCCAATAGAGCTCCTCCCATCAGCTTTTTTGTGGCCTAATCAGATTAAAAGGGCTGTTCAGGGATTGCTTTGCTGGTCTGCGCACAGCTCTGAGGTAAGACTAGCTGGATATAAAAGTTTCCTCTTCAGGAATCTTTGTGTGTGTGTGTGTGTGTGTGTGTGTGTGTGTGTGTGTGTGTGCACATGTGTCTAGAGGCCAGAAGTTGACATTGGGTATCTTCCTTAACTGCTCCTCCACCTTACTTTTTGAGACAAGTTTTTTCACTAAAGATGGAGATCACTCATTCAGGTGGTCTGGCTGTCCAGTGGGCTCCAGGGATCTACTTGTTTCTGCTTCCCCAATACTTGGATGTCTTAGTCGTGTTCTATTGTTGTGAAGAGAGAGACACCATGACCAACACTTATAAAAGAAAGCATTTAATTGGGGCTGGCTTACAGTTTCAGAAGTTTAGTCCATTATTATCATGGCAGGAAGCATGATGGCATGCAGGCAGACATGGTGCTAGAGAAGTAGCTGAGAATTCTACATTTGAATCTGCAGGCAGCAGAAAGAGGGAAAGCCACTAGGCCTGGCTTGGGTTCTTGAAACGCCAAAGACCACCTCCTACCCCAGAGTTACACTTCCTCTAACAAGGCCATACCTCTTAATGCTGCCCAAGTAGTGCCACTCCCTAATGACTAAACATTCAAACATCTGAGCCTATGGGGGCCATTCTTAATCAAACTACCACATTTGATTACAGGCATGTGTTGCTATGCTCAGCTAGTTTGCTGTGAATCCAAACTCAGGTCCTCATGTTTACACAGCAAGCACTCTACTGGCTAAACCATTTCCTCATCCCTATAGTTCTAACTTTGCAGTCACCATTTGCAACATGCCTTGCAATTTTGGCTCTCTCAGATCCCCTTCACTGAAACCAGGCTCCCAACTTCACTTGCCCACTAAGATTCAACCCAAAGCCTCCTTAGCTGTACAGAAGCCATTACAAAGCCTTTCACCACACATTGGGACTGGTAGCCCTGCTGGGCAAGCCTTTGCTGTATGGACAGCTGTACATGACCTTTCACAGATTCTATCATGACTATCTAACAGACAGAAGACTCCCTTTTGATTCCCAGCAGCTTGCCTGTTGCCATGCTCTTTTCATGTCAGATGGGTCATAAGTAACTTGGGGTCAGTTTGTCTGGCACAGGCACAAGCTGCTGCATTTTTCTGCTAAATTCTTGCCAACCAGTTTCTGAAGGTGGCCTTGAACACAGGTGGAGTTTATAGCCCTTCGATGGGCCTAACTGTTATATGCTGTATGGCTAACTACAAAACTAACTTAAGGGATGGGGTGAGGAAAGAGGTGTGATAAGCCCTCCATTTCCCAACTTGCTTAACACCTAGAGTGAAGGAAATTTTGCCATAGCTTCTCCAGCTTTCAACAAGGCCTCTAGTGAAAGCCTCCCATCTTGGCTCAGCTTTTTTTTTCCCTAGCCCTGGCAGGGTCTCCCAGTGACCTGTTTGTAATGAGAGCCTCAATGGTATATATATAGATTTATTAAAGGGTTCTATGAGGAAAACAGATTCACTGATAGAGGATAAGGTAAATCCAGTTGCAGAATCCTTGGAAAGCTGGGGACCAATCACAACTTCACGCTGCCTGATCCAGTCTTCACCACCCAACAGAGTGCAACCCCCTTTCTCTTCCCTTTTAATTGGTAGGTCATGTAGGCAGATAAGAATCACCACATTTATCAGGCCAGATAGCCCAAGGTCATGGAAGGAGCAAATTCCTACTACACTTCCTCTTTTTGTCTAAATAAGAAGGTTCTAAACCGAATACAAAATTATGTACAATATGAATGATTATCAAGTATTGTCCAAGAAAAAGAAAGTGTAATAACATAACAAAAATGGAACTACAACCAACAAGAACAACATCAAGCAAGAAACACATACTAGAGGCAGGTAGGCCCGGCTGCAGCCGGCAGAGGCAGGTAGGCCCGGCGGCGGCAGGCAGAGGCAGACAGGCCCGGTGGCAGCAGACAGAGGCAGGTAGGCCCGGAGGCAGGCAGAGGCAGGTAGGCCCGGCAGAGGCAGGCAGGCATGGCAGAGGCAGACAGACACCATGGCGGCTGACAGAGGCAGGCAGGCCCGACGCGGAGGCAGGCAGCTGGGTGGCTGAAACACAATTGCAATAAAGACCAGGAACTGAGCTATTACACACTGAAATAGTGAATTTAGTGAAAACAAGCTCTTATCAAGAGCTTGGAACAGGGACGCCTTTAATTCCAACACCCAGGGAAGGAGCCATCTCCATGGGACGGAACCAGAACTGATCTGAACACTCTGTCTGAGGCCAACCCAGGGCCCAGCTGCTGATCCTGTGAAACCCAACAACTTGGAGGTGTTGGTGAGACTACCCTGCTCAGCTGAAATCCATCCGGGAGAGGATTCAGAATCCTACAGTTTGAAGTCTGAGGAAACAAGATCAGCTGAGGAGTTGACGAATGAGCAAAACATGACGTGAGAACACAAAAGAAGGCGCCGCCCAGCCACTGAACCAGATCACCAGAATTGTAAGTATACATTTCACTGACTGAGAACACGTAAGCTCCTATCTCCAGACCGACAGATCAGGTCTCTAACCCCTAGGCCCTACCCATCGGAGTCCCAGAGACCAAACAGCTACCTTTCCCTGCTCCTCCACCAACCCCCCCCAAAAAAACAAAAAACAAACAAAAATACTAACCCCTATGAACCTAACAACCACTGACACCATAAGCACACCCTACACCAACTGGAAACAACTGCTCCCAGAGACAGAACCCATTAACCCTGATTTGACTAAGCTGCTTCCGAAGAAACAGAGCCCAACAGCACAAATTTAACCAAGAACTCCTAGTGAACCAAGACTAAAAATTAGAATGAGAGGCACCTTCAGACACAGACACTGCCTGCACTGAGCAGAGGAAGAGATGAGTAGATGCCAGTGCAAAAATACAGGCAACAACATAAAGACCTATATGGCAACATCAGAAACTAGTGATTCTACACCTGCAAGACCTGAACATACCAAGACAGAAGAAGCAGAAGAAATCACTCTTAAAAATGACTTTAAGAAGATGACAGAGGCCCTTAAAGAAGAAATAAAAAATTCCCTTAAAGAGGAAATAAAAAAAATTCCCTTAAAGAGGAAATGAAAAACTCCATTAAAGAGGAAATAAAAAATTCTCTTAAAGAGGAAATGAAAAACTCCATTAAAGAGGAAATGAAAAACTCCCTTAAAGAGGAAATAAAAAATTCCCTTAAAGAAATGGAAGAAAAAACAAACAAAAAATTGGAAGAAATCAAAGAAAGCCAAGAAAAAGTAATTAAACAGATAAAAGAAACATTCCAAGATCTGAAAAATTAAGTTGAGACAATAAAGAAAACACAAGCTAAGGGAATGCTGGAAATAGAAATCCTGACTAAACAAATAGGAACTACAGAAACAAGCATAACCAACCGAATACAAGAGATGGAACAGAGAATCTCTGACACTGAAGACACAATAGAGAAAATAGATTCATCAGTCAAAGAAAACACTAAAGACAAAAGTCATAACACAAAACATCCAAGAAATTTGGGACACCATGAAAAGACCAAACCTAAGAATAATAGGGATAGAAGAAGGAGAAGAATACCAACTCAAAGGCACAGAAAATATATTCAACAAAATCATAGAAGAAAACTTTCCTAATGTAAAGAAAGAAATACCTATGAAGATACAAGAAGCTTACAGAACACCAAATAGGCTGGATCCCAAAAAAAGTCCCCTTGCCACATAATAATCAAAACACTAAACATACAGAACAAAGAAAAAATATTAAGAGCCACAAAGGAAAAAGACCAAGTAACAAATAAAGTCAAACCCATCAGAATAACACCGGACTTCTCAATAGCGACTATGAAAGCTAGAAGGTCCTGGACAAATGTTATGCAGACACTAAGAGACCATGGATGCCAACTCAGACTATTATACCCAGCAAAACTCTCAATCACCATAGGTGGAGTAAACAAAATACTCCATGATAAAACCAGATTTAATCAATACCTATCCACAAACCAAGCCCTACAGAGAGCACTAGAAGGAAAAATCCAACCCAAAGAAGCTAGACACACCCATGAAAACTCAGGCAATAGATAATCCCACACCAACATACATCAAAGAAGGACAACACAACACAACCACAAAAAATAACAGGAATTAACAATCACTGGTCATTAATATCCATCAATATCAATGGTCTCAACTCACCTATAAAAAGACACAGACTAACAGAATGGATGAGAAAACAGGATCCATCCATCTGCTGCATACAAGAAACACACCTTAACTTCAAAGACAGACACTACCTCAGAGAAGAGGGCTGGGAAAAGGCTTTCCAAGCAAATGGACCTAAGAAACAAGCTTGTGTAGCTATCCTAATATCTAATAAAACAGACTTCAAACTAAAATCAATCAAAAGAGATCAGGATGGACATTACATATTTATCACAGAAAAAAATCCACCAAGATGAAGTCTCGATTTTAAACATTTATGCCCCAAATACAAAAGCACCCACATTCATAAAAGAAACACTACTAAAGCTTAAAACGCACATCAAACCCCACACATTAGTAGTGGGAGATTTCAACACACCACTCTCACCAAAAGACAGATCTACCAGACTGAAACTTAACAAAGAAATAAAGGACCTAACAGATGTTATGAATCAAATGGACTTAATAGATATCTACAGAACATTCCATCCTAACACAAAAGAATATACCTTCTCAGCACCCCATGGAACCTTCTCAACAATTGACCACATGCTTGGCCACAAAACAAATCTCAACAGATACAAAAAAATTGGAATAACCTCCTGTATCTTATTGGACCACCATGCCTTAAAGTTAGACTTCAACAACAACAAAAATTATAGAAAACCTACAAACTCATGGAAACTGAATAATGCCCACTGGAAACATCAATGGGTCAAGGAAGAAATAAAGAAATTAAAGATTTCCTAGAATTCAATGAAAATGAAAGTACAACATACCCAAACTTATGGGACACTATGAAAGCAGTGCTAAGAGGAAAATTCATAGCGCTAAATGCACACATAAAGAAGATGGAGCAATCCCATAATAATGAATTAACAGCACAACTGAAAGCTCTAGAACAAAAAAGAAACCAACTCACCCAGGAGAAATAGATGCCAGGAAATAATCAAATTGAGGGCTGAAATCAATGAAATAGAAAACAAGAGAACAATACAAAAAAATCAATGAAACAAAGAGTTGGTTCTTTGAAAAAAATCAACAAGATAGACAAACCCCTAGCCAAATAACCAAAAGGCAAAGAGAGAGCACCCAAATTAAAAAAATCAGAAATGAAAAGGGAGACATAACAACAGACAACGAGGAAATCCAGAGAACCATCAGATCATACTTCAAAAACCTGTACTCCACCAAAATGGAAAATCTGGAAGAAATGGACAATTTTCTGGATAAATACCACATACCAAAATTAAATCAAGACCAGATAAAACATTTAAATAGACCAATAACCCCTAAAGAAATAGAAACGGTCATCAAAAGTCTCCCAACCAAAAAAATCCCAGGACCAGATGGTTTCAGTGCAGAATTCTACCAGACTTTCAAAGAAGAACTAATACCAATAGACTTCAAATTGTTCCACACAATAGAAACAGAAGGAACACTACCAAACTCTTTTTATGAGGCTACAATTACCATGATACCCAAACCACACAAAGATGCAACAAAGAAAGAGAACTACAGACCAATCTCCCTCATGAACATTGATGCAAAAATACTCAACAAAATATTGGCAAACCGAATCCAAGAATACATAAAAAAAATTGTATATAGGAGGGCTACTGATTTTTTAGAGTTGATCTTGTATCCTGCTATGTTGCTGAAGGTGTTTATAAGCTGTATCAGTTCCTTGGTTGAATCTTTGGGGTCACTCAAGTATACTATCATGTCATCTACAAATAGGGAAAGCTTGACTTCTTCCTTTCCAATTTGTATCCCCTTAATCTCCTTATGCTGTCTTATTGCTCTGGCTAGAACTTCAAGTACTATATTGAATAAGTATGGGGAGAGTGGACAGTCTTGCCTCATTCCTGATTTTAGTGGAATTGCTTTGAGTTTCTCTCCATTTAATTTGATTTTGGCTGTTGGCTTGCTGTAAATTGCCTTTATTATGTTTAGGTATGTTCCCTGTATTACTGATCGCTCCAAGACCTTTATCATGAAGGGGTGTTGGATTTTGTCAAATGCCTCTTCTGCATCTAGTGAGATGACCATGTGGTTTTTTTCTTTCAGTTTGTTTATATGGTGTATTATATTGACGGACTTGAAGGAAAGAGATACATCACCTTTTACAATAGCCACAAATGATATAAAATACCTTGGGGTAACACTAACCAAGCAAGTGAAGGACCTATATGACAAGAACTTCAAGTCCCTGAAAAAAGAAATTGAAGAAGATGTCAGAAAATGGAAAGATCTCCCATGCTCATGGATAGGCAGGACTAACATAGTAAAAATGGCAATTTTACCAAAAGCTATCTACAGATTCAATGCAATCCCCATCAAAAT
>CABHPH010126716.1:0-13040 GCA_902168325.1 Peromyscus nudipes
CACTATGATGGAATGCATAGTTTTGTTCTGGAGCTCTTTGTTGGGTGTGGTTACTGTTCATCTTACCCATCTCGAACATTAAAGACTGAGAGCTGGGATCTTTCTGAGCACAGCCTTTAGACTAGCACCTAGCCAATTCCAGGCTCCTTCCAACTACTTTAGCCCATTAATTAGCTCTTCTCTAAGCCATTATATTCTCCATCTGAATGAGTATAGCTGTCTTTAACTGGTCTTCATTCTATGTTGTTGTCTTTTCCAAATCTAGTCTTCCCTAGGAGCTGGGGAGTACTGCTGAGATAAGTCTACTCCTGTTACCTTTCTGCTAAGCTCCCTCCCACCAATTCTACCTGACTAACAAGTGAAGGACACAGCCTGACAGGAGCCTGTGCCACCTGCTCTGCTTCTCTCAGTGAGGGCACATCACTCTTCCTCTTTCCTGTCCTTCACCAGTGATTTGGCCAAAGAGATCAGAACATCCTGAGCTCAGGAGATTAGATTCACTTAAAAGTGCTTCATCCAAGGTATCCACGTGGACTCATTTTTTTTCACTTCCCTTACTTTAATAATTTGCTTAGATTTAATTAAACTAATTAATGTTTCCTTTGGATTGGCATACAGTGTACATATTTATGAGGAACAATGTGATGTTTAATTGATTCATGTACATACTGATGAACTCAAGGTAATGTGCAAATCCATTATCCTCAACATTATTTATTTATTACATCATTTTTTGTGAGTTCTTATCATGAGCATGATCATGTCAATGGGGTGTTCCTTATACAATATGAATTCTGCAGTTTTCAATAATTATAAATTTTCTTACTTCATTTTTCTCCATAGCACATCACTATTACAACTTGTAATTAATTTATATTTTGTTTGTTGCTTTTTATTTGAGGATAGATTTTGTTCAGTTCTATGAAGACAGACTTGTCTATTCTTTCAATTTCCATGTCTCTCTGACATCTTCCCTACATGATAGTAGTCTGCCAATAAAAATTTCTTGAATGAACTGAATCAGCAGTGTACATGATGTCTTAATAAAAAATGTACATGTCCTGTTGGGTTAGGAAATCTCAGCCTGAAAAACTGATAGTGAATCTAGAAAACAATCACAACAAAGTGCTTACTTGAAAACAGGAAAACTGCAGGCATGCGCACATCTACAATCCCAGCGCATAGGAAGAGGAGGCAGGGACTCTGGAGTTCAAGGACATACTTGGCAACACAGAGAATGTGAGGCCGGGTTGATACCACAAGCTCATGCATGTTTCAAAAACTAGCAATAAAAAACCAAAGATGAGCATTTCAGTAAGATAAAGCCTGTGCAGAAAATATTACACCAGTGCAATGGCTGCTACTGTTTAAATCTTCCCATCCTTCAAAAAATGCTTGTGTTAGCCCACTAAACACTTATAACAAATTTCAATATTCTCTATCTTATTTTAAAAAATAAAATCTCACTGGTCAGATGAGGAAAATGGGAAGAGAGTTACTCCTTAGGAAGGAGGAAGGGGGTAAAATACAGAAGAAGGTAGACAGAGGCAAAAGGGAAGGGTAGGCTGCAATCTCACCTGCTAGGGGAAATAGTAAAATGAGGGCTCCTTACATAAGGGGCAAGGAGGTAGCTAAATACAGGAGAAGGAGGGAGCAAGGTAAAATAACAATACAGATGATTGAAAAACAACACAAGAAATCATACTACTATTTACCTAAAACAAACAAACCACACAAAATCTATAATCCTATAAAGCAGTGTATAACTGTATATATAATTTTCATGAACTTTTCTCACCTGGGCTGACAGTGCCCCCTCTAAAAGCCAAAGACCACCTAACAAAAACCACAGTGCCCGACATGAGAAATCCTATTTTGAGTTGTTAGTTAGAGGTATCTAAAAGATTCCCAAGTATTGCTGTTGCTATTTGTTATCCCCCAGAAGTGGAAGGTAAGTCTTTATTGCTGAAGATACAATGCACTTCAGACACAGGGAATAGAGACCCCTGAGCTGTAACTGACCTGAATTTACCCTCTCTGACAATTAGCTCTTATGTTGCCAGAATGTACCAAGAGAGCTTGCAAAGGAAGGAAGCAACCAACAATGCTACCAAATAATGTATACAATAATGTCAATGAATCATATCAATGATCAGTATGGTACAATAAGTTTATGGGTGTGATATAGATAGTTTTAATTATAATTTTCCCTGGTTATTATAAAAGATAAATTGGATATGAAACTTTAGACTCACAAATATAGGATAGATGATAAAACATTGTCTTTAATTTTGCCAAATACAAATAGACTAGATATTGTAACTATAATTCTTCCTTGATAACTCTTTGTTATATATACATATAATTTTACTATATTAAAGCTAAAACCTTCCTTTTTGATTAGATAGAAAAGGGGAAGTGATGGGGCATGTCTTTCTGTACATTGTGAATATGTTGTTCCTATTGGTTAATACATAAGATGCTTTGGCCATGGCAAGGCAGCTCAGAGGCAGGCGAGAAATCCAAGAAGAGAGATAGGAAAGAGAAAGGTGGAGTTGGCAGAGACGCCAGGCTGCCGAAGGAACAGCAAGATGCCAGGAGACCAGTAACACCATGGCCACGTGGTGACTTATAGATGAATAGAAATGGGTTAATTTAAGATGAAAGAGCTAGCTAACAAGAAGCCAGCCACAGGCCATACAGTTTGTAAATAATATTAAGCCTCTGAATGATTATTATATAAGCAGCTATGGGACCGTGGGGCTGGGTGGGACTGGAGAAAAATTCTGACTACATGGGCACAACAGCAGCACACATAACTTGGCAGTAACCAACAGCTCTCTACTTGGACAAGAAGGATATCATAACTGAAACCTGAAATATACCTAACTACTCAGTGTTAGCGAAATCATAGTTATTGAATGATTATCTATAATCACTAATTTACCAAACCCATATAATCTTCTAGTAACTATATATAGACATTTATCTGTACATCCACATGTAAGTATAGTTTTCATCCTCATCAAGAAAACTTGTCTTGAGATTAAAAAAAAAAAAAAAAAAGGGGGCGGGTTTTCATTGGCACTGTCTTAGGATTTCTACTGCTGTGAAGAGACACCATGACCACAGCAACTCTTATAATGGAAAACATTTCATTGGAGCTGGCTTACAATTTTAGAGGTTTAGTCCATTATCCTCATGACAAGAAGCATGGTGGAATACAGGCAGACATGGTTTTGGAGGAGCTGAGAATTCTACATCTTTTTACTCTTTGAGGATTGGGAGTGTGCTACATCTCAGGTGTTTGGGTCATGCACAACTGGGCTGAGAAGTCTTGTTGCTCTCAAATCCCTGCATTGATAGGCTGTAAGATGTTAAGGTTTGCATGGGAAGCATCCGCATATGTTCTGTGTTAGAACACTTGGCTCCCAGTTGGTGGAAAAAAAAAAAAGAAAACTTGTCTTTATAACAGACAGAGACCACTATAGAAACCACAAACAATCAAAATGCAGTGTTCCGGATCCCAGTCCCAGGAATACAACTACTGTAGCTAAAATTTTCCTGGTCCTTCCTGCCCCCCCCCCAGGACAAATCTCTCTCACCAGCCAGTCCCACAGCTGCTCAGACCCAACAAAGTAAACACACAGAGACTTATATTACTTATAAACTGTATGGCCGTGGCAGGTTCTTGCTGATTGTTCTTATATGTTAAATTAACCCACTTTTATTAATCTATAAGTTGCCATGTGGCTCGTGGCTTACTGGTATCTTAACATCTGCTTCTCATCGTGGTGGCTGGCAGAGTCTCTTTGCCTCCTCCTCCCACTTCCCAGAATTCTCCTCCCTCCTTATCCCGCCTATACTTCCTACCTGGCTACTGGCCAACCAGCACTTTATTTATTAATCAATCTTCCACAACACATCTACAAAATACCCATGCACTGAAGGCTCAGAGAACACTGAGGAAGAGTAGACGCAAAGACAGTAAGAGTCAGAGAATCAGAGAATTTGGTGTGAAATTGTGTCTTCTAGTAACATCAGAAGCTATATCTGTAAAATCTCACCAATATGTCCATTCAATGTGAGTTGATCAAGGTGTATGCCAATGAATATGCCATAGTGGATGAGGAAGAACCCATTAGGTCTCAGCTCTTCACAAAGAACTATAGGCAACTGAGCAAAACTGGGAATTGAAGTCCTCCCCAGTGAACACCACACTAATTGATTGTCCAGTGCCAAAGAGTCAGCTCTGAAAACATAAATACAAGCAATATTGTATGGACTCGACTGGTTATATTTAGGAATATATGTGTATAGAAATACATATATGCATGCAATAACAATTATTGAAAAAAGAGTCCATGAATTTGGAGAACAGGGAAAGGTACATGGGAGAGTTTGGAGGAAGGAAAGGAAAGGGAGAAAGATTGCAATTAAGTTACAATATCAAAAAATAAAATCTTGATTACATATATTTATCTTGTGTGCACATGTGTGATCTAGCATGCATGTAGAAGTCAGAGGACAACTGCCATCTTGTTCACCATCATGCATCATACACCATCTTCCACCACATACATCCATGCTTCTTCTAAAGCACACCTGTGAGGTTTGCAGTGGTGTGCTTTATGGAACAGCTGTCTGGTATAGTATCACTTTACATTTGCATTTATTACTTGTGTTAGAATAAAGAAAACAATGGATAGATACTATTAACCATTAAAACATTCCTTATAGAAAATTATTAGACTTATTTTGGTTTAGCAATCTATAGAAAATAATTATAAATGGTCAATAAATTAAAAAAAGCCTTTACTAGCCTTCTTATTGTTTTCTCTGCCTCTGTTTTATTTCTAGCTTTTTCTCTTTAATTCTTTTATCACTGAGGCCTGGGTCCTTACCTTCTTCAGACTGTATCCAAGTATCTAGACACTCTATCATCATATTTACAACAGCCCCATCTCTAAATCTCTAGAATTACTTTTGCTTTGCCATGCAATAGTTTTTGTGCATGTTGACTTTTCCTGTTTGCTCATCCTCTATGAGAGAGAGAGAGAGAGAGAGAGAGAGAGAGAGAGAGAGAGAATAGAAAACCAACAACCAAAAGCCTCTTTCTCAGACATAAAAATGACCAGAAAATGTTCTCACTTACTGTTGACGTCTCTCTGTGAGATTCTGACCTTCTTAGAATTAGAGCTGTAAGACAGCTATCTGTGTGCACATCTCTCACCAGTTTCTAGTTTCTTGGAAAAAGCATCTCATAGACTTTTCTCTAATTTAGTCTTAGTGACTCAAGGTGGCACCTCCTTTATCCCTTCTTCTCTTACACTTTAGTATTCTTAGTAATAAAACTAAAAGAATAAACGTAAGTGCTCTTCTTCAAACTTAGTGTTGCTGTAACTCAGCTACCAAGACTCTATTTAATCACTAAGATTCTTTATTGCCAGGTTCTTCTTTTCCTATACAGATATTTCAGAAAGAGATATGGGTGGAGTTAGGGCGTGACTTTGCCTCGACCACCCACAGCAACCCAGTGGGAGGCAGTGAAATGTTTACAGCTATATTTCTAGATAGTCATGAATGGGGACCAGAGTTCACATGTATGAGGGATTCTTATAATTCCCATTGAGTTTCTTCTAGTCTCTGACTTTCATTAAGACAAAGAGGGCCACAGTACAAGTTACAACTCTCCTCATTGCCTTGAAGTTCATGGAGATTTATGGGACACTGACAGATATTTCTCTGTTATTTCCACTTTATATTTTTAATACTGTAAAAGAGATGTGTGTATGCACTTTTTTTTTTGGTTTCTTTACACTTCAACTGGATGTTTAGATTTCATGCTGGTGCTTACAAGGAAGTTTCACCTATTGTTTTCTTCAGTAAATTGACTATTATTTGCCTAATTTGTTTTTTATTTTTGTTTTTTTTTGAAATACATTTTAATTTAAACCACCTTTCAAATATTATCTGATTTTTAATTTGGCATATATGAATGAGGACACTAATTTCCATTAAACAACACTCAAATAGCAGGGCTTGGATCCTCTAATACAGCTTGGTTCAAGAAATGAGGATGCCTTATATTTATATAAGGATGTAATGTACTTGGCATTGTGAAAATGCCAAATTTCCATTTGTTTCTTGTTCATTTTACATTCCTGGTGAATGCTGTAGTTAACTTCATGTCTGGTTCCCCTCCACAAATTCTTTCTTACTGTGCTATATCGTTACAAGGGAATAAAGGGAATACAGAGACACCCTAATTCTGGAGGAAACTCCATGAATCTACTTCTAGGTGCATAAATATTCTCTCTTTCTTTTACCCCTTCATTTGTAGCAGAATTAAAATAACAGAACTTTTTGAAAAGAAATGTTGTTATTTTCTCCAATTTTAGACTGCCCATCTTTTCTCAGTCTTTGTATTTATCTGGAAAGAGTTAATCCCTTGGGAGGGCTCTCATGAAAGCTTTTGTTGACATAAGAAATATTTGATGAATATAAGTTTTACTTTAGATTCCCTTATATCTGGAAGAATTTATTGTCCTAGAAAAGATAAGAAGTAAAAGGACAATGATGAGTGTTCATTTATTCTCCTGTCTTGGGATGGTTTTCTTCCCACAGAGATTGGCAGAATAAATCTGTCAAATGGAAGTGACCACTTATATATGTAAAATTTGGGGTAATTTTTGCTATTCTCCCCTGCAGTTGTATACCTGCCTATTCCAACCAACGATTTCTTTTCAAATTTCTCTTCTAGAACCAGTAAACACATAATTCCCTCAAAGAACCACAGTATACTTCCCTTGCCACAATTTTTTAAGAGAGAGTCTCTGAAATCCATTATAGCCACTGAAATTTGAGTATTGCACATATTTGCATAAGAATGTACCCTGTCCAGTGGCAACACAAACCTCTTATTGAGCACTGAAAAATAAATAGGCCAACTATGGCTATTGAATCTTGCCAGGGTAAAACAATTAATAATTTGGACTAGCTGTTACAATCCAGTATACTTAGTATTATTACTTTTCCTCGCCTAATGTATTGTTCAACACACCTACTAGAGATGCAAGGCTCTGAGCTTGATCCCTAGTATCAAACAATAATAATAATAATAATAATAATAATAATAATAAATCAGAACCCACTCATGAAATATTTATAGATCATCTGATGTAAGTCTGGGTCTGTAATAGTAGCAGTGACTACAATTTTGAGCTGTGAATATTTGATACTTGAGGTAAGTGGACATAAGCTTTCCATCCTTGAATCAAATATTGAGTGTTAAAATAGTCATTAATACCAAAATTATACAGACAAATATAAAATTGTAGCCTTTGCAACTGCTGAGAGGAGATTTGTGGCATATTGAAGACAATCATTTGGGAGGATCAGGGAGACGATCAGTCTCTGAAGTCTGGTTTTGCTATGACAACATGAGGACCCGAGTTAGAGCCTCAGCACCCATCCACATAAAAGCTTGTAGTGGTGGCACACACGTATCTTACAACTAGGGAGGCAGATAAAAGCTGGTCCTTGGAGCTTACTGTCCAGCTAACCTAGCTTGACCAGCAAGTATCAGATCAATAATAGAAACTGTCTACGAAAGACAACAGCATACATGAGCAGGCCCTGAGAAAAGACATCTGAGATCTGAGGTTGACCTCTGGTCTCCACACACATAAACATGCTGCATATGCATACACACCACACACACACACACACACACACACACACACACACACACACGCACACACGCGCGCGCGCGCACACACACACACAATCATCATTTGAGGACATGAATAGTTAATGAGACTAGGAGAATTTCTGTGATGATTCCTTTGACATGAGATTGGATGTTGAGAAATATTAGCTAATTGTACATGAATGAGCAGTGATTGCAGTTTGCACATAACAATGTGGGGCTGGATAGTGGCTATACCTTGACAGAATTTTTGGTTTATTTCTATTTTTTCTGAGTAAAATTATACCATCACTTAGTGACATAATTCAGAAAAAATATTTTGGTTGTAGATATTATATACCAGGAATTCTGAAATGGAACAGTGATGATGGCCCTCTACTCATGTACCATTTCTACAGCTTCAGCCATAATGAACCACTTGGATAGAAGAAATAGATAAATGATCCTGAAAGGCCTACTTTAAAGAGACTATTTTATGATTCCAATGACAAGTGACTGAACTTGGAAGGCAAAACGATAGCTTAACTAGAGATACCAAGCAAAACATCTGCCTGGGGGGTTTCTGGAATATCAGCTTCATGGTTGTCCAACTTCTTACATGGCAGCCTAACACTGAGGAGTAAGTGTATCACCAAGAAGAAAGATGGGTAGCCTTATACAAACTATCCTTGAAAGCCACAGTGTCATTTCTGCTATTGTCTGCTTGTTAAAGCCCATCCAAATTCAAAGGGAGGACACAGTGGTCATGCTTCAAAACAACCATACAGTGCACATTAAAGAGTGTTTAGTTTAATATAACCAAATAATCACAGTCACGTTAGGTTTTATAATAACAATACATCGGGAATAGGAGACAGCAGAGGGGAGCTGGAGGTGAGTAGACAAGTTTGATGCTTAAAGAACTTCAGTCAGGAAGTAACAATAGCTGGAATCAGAACGGTGTTGAGAAAAAAATGGAAGAAGTAGATGACTGATGAGTTGATACACTATAAAGTAAATTAGAGTGCTGTGGATATCACTCTGTATCAATAAAGCGCTGATTGGCCGGTAGCCAGACAGGAAGTATAGGCGGGACTAACAGAGAGGAGAATTGAGGGAACAGGAAGGTAGAGGAGAGACTGGCTGGAGCCGCGGCCAGGAGAAGGAAGATGTAAGGTACCGGTAACCCACGAGCCACGTGGCAAAGTAGAGATTATTAGAAATGGGCTAAATATAAGAGTAAGAGCTAGACAATGATAGGCCTGAGCTAATGGCCAAGCAGTTTAAATAATGTAAGCGTCTGTGTGTTTATTTTCTAAGTGGGCTCGGAGACTGGCGGGACTTGGGAGCTGGAGACTGGCGGGTGGCAGAGATTTGTCCTGACTGTGGTCCCAGCAGGAAAACTCTAGCTACATTAGAGAACCAGGTGATGACCTGGGAAAGAGGGATAAGAGGAAGAGAAGAAGCAGGACAGATCCTAGCTTTCCTGTTTGTTTGTATAAGTGCATGTATTACAGGTCTCTTTTCTGAGGTTAGAGAATAAAATAGGTGATTAGTCAGAATGGAGAAGGATGCATTTTGTGAAAAAAAATTAGGACAATTTTTAAACATCCAAAAGGCATATTAATTGAATAGCTGAATTATAGTTATGACAAGAAGACAAGAAGTTGAACTCATTTTGTCAATTGACAC
The DNA here is from genome assembly GCA_902168325.1 of Peromyscus nudipes. Lineage (NCBI taxonomy): Eukaryota > Metazoa > Chordata > Mammalia > Rodentia > Cricetidae > Peromyscus > Peromyscus nudipes. Next base: position 9,383 of record CABHPH010126716.1, read on the forward strand.
ATGTCAGATTCCATGTTACAATCAGTCATCCACAGATACAACAGTGCTACAGGGGACAAGGATGTTCAGTGATGAGCAGATGACATGGTAGAAAGGAAGCTCTCCTACTGATAACTAAGTGACATTTAGATGACTTCTTCCATACCATGCTTGTCCTGGCTTCATTTTTGTTGCTGTGATAAAATATCCAGACATAATAGCAGTTTTGGGGGTAAAAGATTTCTTTCAGGTAACATGCCCAGGGTATAGCCCATCATTCTGGGGACATACAGCAGCAGACATCTGAAGCAGCTAATCACACCACATCCACAGTCAACAGCAGGGGGAAGCAAATGCACGCATGCATACTTGCTTCATTGTTTTCTCCACTTTTACACAATTCAGGACCCAAACTCAAGGAGTAGTGCCACCAACTTTTAGGCTGGGTCTTTCCATATCAATGAAGAAAATCCTCCATAGACATGCTTATAGGACAGTCTGATCTAGATAATTCTGGATGGAGATTCTCTTTCCAGGTGATTTCAGGTTGTGTCAATTAAAGCCAACCATCACAATGATATAACTTGCAATGATGTGTTTATATTGGATTATTGTGGAAGCCCAAACATTCTCTCCAGTTGAATATCTCCCTACCACACCTAGCAAATGTTACCTTACTGAATCTTGACTAATAAGAGTTCTGTATGCAGGATTTTGGCATTCCTTAGATTCTAATCTTTGGAATTGTTTGAATGACCCTGAGACAGGAGAGTTGTATGTTTTCAAGTGAATGTGTGGACAATAAAATCAAATGCAGTGTAAGTTTTAACTCATTAAATCATGTAAATGATTCTGTGATGAACAGAATACAACCAAATAAAAAGGAGTAAGATGGGATCCAGAATAATGATAGAATGAATGGAATATAACAGAATATACTGATACTCATTTTTGTTGTATATAGTTTCGAAAACTATTTACATAGCTTAAAGTGAATGTGTCTACTTTTACTCTATTCAAAAGTAAGTAAAATGGGCTTATCAATGCCTCAGCTGGGTTTGTACATTTTGTCCATGGAATTCTATGAAAGATTAAATGCTAATTCATCTTCTGCCCATTAAGCGTTTTCTCTCATGTTCCATTTTCATATTATCCCTTTGCAGATCACCCTAAGTTTCATATTTGAGATTGAAGTTTCAACTTTTCTACTGTATTATATTTTAATTATTTTTATATTCTATTGTCTTGCATATTGCATAAATATCTCCAAGAAAACGGTGTTACTTTAGGACAAGTTGTTTATTTTAGCCTTATTTGCACTGTTCACTTCAGTGTTCAATGACTTGTGCTTCATACATCTTTATTATCTTGATTGACTAACTGTGTGGATTCATTAACACAATAATAAGATATCATTTTATTTAACTCTCCTGGTTTCTGTTTAAGAGGCAAAAAATAAAAATGGTGCATCAGAATCAGGTGCTCTTACAAAAGTTCTGCTCTGTAACAACAAATGGGTAAAGCCTGGTTGCTTGGCAATCTGCTAGTCCCTCCTTCTGGAAAACTTTTTGCTGTACTTTTGAGAACATGATTTTGTTGTTGGGACTCACATATTTAGATCCATGTCACCATTTTCCATACAAATAATGTTGGCACATCACTGAAGAAACCTGATGCTGTTTTCTCTGCCCTGCAAGGCTCAAGTGGTCAAACTTTGTTAGAGCCCCTTCCTTCTGCCTGGTAACCCTCATCTGTTTATCAGCTGTAGGGAAGATCCAGTGAGAATGGGGCCTTATGGCCAACTGTTACCCTGACCTCCTGTGGTCAGTGGCCATGGCCATCAGAGTTGGTTATGTGTTTCAGAACTCAGCTCTCGTAATGCAAGTTGTAGTCTTCCAAGAGTGGACACCCAGATGTGCTACTCTCTTGAACTTTCTCATCTACACAAGGACAAAAATCCTAATTAAAATATTATTAGCACTATTTAATCCCGTATCTAAGTGCAAAAATTAGAAAGGCTTTCGAAAAATGCCACCCTTATAACCAGAGAAAGATCTGTACTGTATTATTTGCATTAGCAGCTCACAGGGTGTTATCAAATTAGCCATTGTTTATTTTTTATTTTAGAAGTAGAAGTGGACAATGGAGCCTCAGAAAAGAAAAGCCTTTAGCATATTTTTAAGCTCAAGGCATTATATTCTTCATGTCTTAATTTCAGTAATATACATGTCTTTTTAGCCTTTGTCTTAACTCAAATATTGGATCCCTTCTTAAAAAATCTGAAAGCTATTTCTCAATATTCTTCTACAGAAGACTCAGTTAATGAGAGATATCTTTAAACACTTAGTAATAAAGGACACCATTGATACTTTGTGTCTAATAGAGACATGAATATCCATCATGATACAAACAAACAGTTAATTTTGGAAAGGAGAATAGAAGAGAGCAGATTTACCCAAAGCAGGTTTCAGATAGCAAGCAACAACAGCAACTTTGAGACTGGAAATAGGGATTTGACATTTTAATTGATATTCTGGTGTTCGCTTTGGTTATGATTTCTCATGGTATCAATCTGCTGTAGTGACAGAAATTCCAAATACATCAAAATGACAGGGTTTTCTGCAGAACTATAAATTTGGCAGTAGTTACATGCAGATACCTTCCTACAGTGGTGGTAATTGGCTTTTATGTAAGGCTATCTCAAGGATAGGGTCATAACTGGATTCTAGTGAGTGATAAGGTTCCACAGGGCAAAATGGGAAATGAATAGTGGACATTATCTATGCCAGGGTATCCTCTTCAACTGATCAAATGCTGATAGACTGACATAAAGGAGGAAATGGTAGGACTTGGGGAAGTAGGTTACTAGGAAAGTTCATTTCCTCACTTTCTCTTGTCTTGAAGGAGGCTGGCTCCACATGATTCAGTTATTTAGAGTAGCACCCAATAGGATCCAAGTCCTTGTCATGAGTGAACTAGGGTGCATTGGATAATATTTGGCCTCAGGACCTACTTCTGCTTTTTATTACTGAAATTATACTTGGGTGATAATTGTGTCTTGAATTTTAGAACTTTTTATAGAGTAAAACCAGATGTATTATCAGGCATGTCAGTACTGGCAAAGTTCTGATTCAATAAGGAAAAGTATCATGAAGTACATGTGTGTTCAAGAATTAGAAAGCATTTGTAGATGATTTCATTTTTATAAATATTTTTATATTCATATGTTGTAGTTAGGGTTTCTATCACTGTGAAGAGCCACCACGACCATGACAACTCTTATAAAAGAAAACATTTAATTGGGATAGCTACAGTTTTAAAGGTCTATCATCATGGTGGGACATGGTCCTGCATGGGCATGCAGGCAGACATGGTGCTGGAGAAGAAGCTGAGAGTCCTACATCTTGATCTGACACTGAGCATGGCTTGAACATATATGAGACCTCAAAGCTTGCCTCTATAGTGACATACTTCCTCCAACAATGTCATACCTACTCCAACAAAGCCACACCTCATAATCGTGCCACTCCCTGTGAGCTTACGGAGGCAATTACAGTCAAATTACCACACCATATATTTTATGTTTTCAAAAAGATTTACTTTATTTTTAATTGTTTCTATGTGAGTGTATGTATGTGTATGAGAGAAAAAGAGAGAGAGAGGGAGACAGAGGGACACA
>CABHPH010126717.1:0-18398 GCA_902168325.1 Peromyscus nudipes
ATCTGTTTTTGTACTTTGTGTGTATATAGCTTCAAGACTGAATACTCTGTTGCACTGGACAAATGGAAAGAGCTCATCCCTGGAAGAGGCTAAATTTCTCTCCTGTCAATCATGTTTGGCTAAGGGTGGAACTTTGAGAAATTTCCCCCCTTCTTGTTGACATGGTCATTAATATTGGCATTGTTGAAGACTTGTTTATGCAGCCCTTTCAAGGAGAAAATGTCTAACAGGAAGTCTAGTGTGAATTAGTCATCCCTAAACATTTGCTTATTTGAAGATTTTTTAGATAGCATTCTTTCTTACATGTAAAGTTTACTTAGCATTGCTATTGTTTATTTTCTTTTTTTAACATTGTAGAATGTGAACCTTAATTTTTTTAAAGGAGACAATGACTAAGTGGTGTCAAAAATGTATTTCTGAAGTTTGTACTTTCTGGTTGCTCTTGGTAAAAGTCAAAATATTGAAATGAACATGGTATCATCTGCTGCCAAGGATAATTTAAGGAGGGGATGATTCAAAGATATCATGTGTGCCATTTATTAATCGTTTCTTATGCATCAGTAAAACTTACCAAAATAAAGCATTTCACACTAAAATATTTTAAATAACAAAATAATTCTAAGTGTACCTGGCAATTGCTATTAAAATTAGCACATAGTAATTGTGCATAATTTATATATCCATATTGCTCAAATAAAAGTTTATAATGTCTTATACTATTTAAGAGAATCATTTCCTCTTATTCCTTCCATTATTATATTCTAAATTTAACTTTTCATCTAAAAAGAACAATAAATATATTAAAATATGTAGTATTAATAATATAAATATATTAAATTTACATTTGGTCAGCTTTTATTCTTTTTAGAATACTTTTTTTGTAATCTAAAAATTTTTTTCATATGAGCTTAATACTCTAGCAGTTACTGAAAAACTATAGTTTAATGAGTCTTTAATAAAAACTTACCAATTTGTGATGGAGAGGCAACAGATATAGGTTTAAGAGATGGTAAAAAAAAAATCAGTTGAGGCCAGGCAGTGGTGGTGCACACTTTTAATCCCAGCACTTGGGAGGCAGAGCCGGACGGATCTCTATGAACTCAAGGCCAGCCTGATCTACAGAGCAAGATACACGACAGGAAGTAAAACTACATGGAGAAACCCTGTCTCAACAAACAAACAAACAAACAAACAAAAAATAATAATTGAGAAGGGTAACACATGGAGAAAACGAAATAATACTGAGATAGAAAAGTCACAGCTCATCCAGGTTAGAAGTCAAGAAAGTTATCAGAAAACACCATTACACTCAAAACATTAGTAGTAACCAGTGAAAACTTACAATCTGTTAAGAAAATGTATGACAATTTTTTTCATAAAATAAATGTCTCCTCTGAACTCAGATTATTACCGAACTTCTCAACTGCTGTTCTTTATATCTAGATCCATCCTAACTGTGAGTCCCGGAGACCCCCAGACATTACAGGGATTGCCAATGGTTTCAGTTATCCTCTAAAATGTGATGGTAAAACCCTACTGTTGAAGATATGAAATACTTGGAAGATGAAGGTAGCAAGCTGGTACTGATATGGAATCTTTGTTCCTGCTGGTTTGTTTTTAAAATGCCAGGTGATTCTATCTGTGCTCCTAGGAAATAAGTGTAACTATCAATCTTACCCAGAGGTGAGCCCTAAGTGATATATCAGTGACTGATCTGGCAAGAAATACCCACTGGTGTACTAGTATAGTAAAAATCATGGAAGTAACCAAACACTTGATTGGATTTAAGATCCACTCTGTAAGATGAAACCCATACCTCTCATAAATAATAGCTGATAATATAAATCTAGATAGATCACAGGATATGTTGAAGAATCAACCACTATTATACTGCTAGGTAGACATAGAATTTACTTGACAACTACTGATTTATCGTTATCACCATATACTAAGGCAGAAAGCTGAACAGTAGTATTTGGTTTTCCCCTAGGTGCCTGGTCTATCTAGTCTCAGGTTCTTGGGTAACCCTTCAGTGTTGGACATGTTACCTCTCATTGAGTAGACCTGAAATCATATATGCAGAGAATACCAAGAGGGACAGCTAACATTAAAGACCAAATGCCTTCTTCCACATAACCAAAAAATCTCTTAATTTGCTTATTATTTATTTAATTTATTTTTGAGAATTTAATTTATGTATACAAATAAATATGATCATGTGTGATATGAATTCACAACACACCCCCATGGTTGGGCATGGTCATTTCCGGGTCAAATGTCTCCTGTGACTCAGGACCGTGGCTTTATTCGGTTGCATAAAGAGCACAATGCAACCACATGATCTATGTGCATGCATAGAATAGCAACATGGGCCTGTGTGCATAGGTGCAGCCCATCCTTTATAAGCCGGCGCCATGATTCCCAGGCCCCCTTCACTCACGTGTCTTTCCGCAGGCCTGTGCACATCTGTCCCTCTCCCTTATCTTAATAAAACTCTTGTTAGTGGATTCTGTCGTGTTTTGTGACTTTTCCTCACAGGGTAAGAGCGCCACAAAAACCAACAATATATACCTCCATGTACTTCCCTTTGATTCCCTCTAGAAAAGCACCATCACATGATCCTCTAAAACTGATGTCTTCTTTTTTGTTACTAAACACTAAATCCAATTGTGCACTCATTTTTTAATATTCTTTTTGCTTTATCAATATGTTCTTCATAATACAGGCATATATGTGTGTATATATATATATATTTGTATTTCTCAACATGTGTGTAAAATATATATATAAATATTTTTCAATATGTATAAACACACACATATATATTATTTCACATATTGTCATACTGGAAAACCATTTTTTTCTATCTCATAAGCTTATAATAACTCCATTATTTTATTTTTATGAGTAAATGTTCCTACCTGTGTGCCACAGTGAGTGTGGAGGTCAGAGGACATATTTTGACTCTCAGTTCTCACATTGTGTCATGTGTGTCCTGGAAATTGCTTTCTACTGGTTTGGGGACAGGGTCACAATCTGCTTTGTTTCACCCTGGCTGCTAAGCAAAATTAATTTTGGCAGTGTTTTTATATCTTGACTTACAAGTGATGAGAATGTAGGTGTGTTCCATTATGCCTGACTATATGGCATTGGCTAATATTAATCTGTACATGTAGATTTTGTAATAAAATTCTGAAATGAAATCCAAGAAAAAATTGATTTATGCTGAATATAAACCAAGAACTACATCACTGATTCCAAGTTTTCTCCAAATTAATTATTATGGTTCTAATTATTAACATGTTATCAGTATCACTACGTTTTTCTCTTCTGAAATTAGTTTTAAGAATATTCTATTCTTCTTAAGTCTAGAAAATGGTGAAATAGAGGAAATCAAGATGTCTTTTGTCTTTATATTTTTTGTGGTTTGAAAGTTCATTTGTTGAAAGCAAAAGTCTGTGTGTGTGTGTGTGTGTGTGTGCATGCGCGTGTGTTCCTGTCTCTCTCTCTCTCTTCACAATATAATACAGGCTGCATCAATATTCAAGTCTCTCTTCCTGTCTCAGCATCCCATTGCTGGAATTTCAGGCATGAGCTACCTTTTGAAGTGAAAAGTATCTCTTTTCTACCTACTAATTTTAGACAGAATCTGTTTATTTGCTACATTAATTACTACATTACTATGACTTCAAAGTGTATAATACTAATAAATTTTGGACATTCCAAATATTTTTAAAGAACAAATGATTCAAATCTGAAAAACATTTAATAATCATTTACAAAAGTGTTTTAATTGAGTTCAGTATTATAAAATAGTATCCACTGCATATTTTATTAAATTTAACTAAAACTAATTTTCCAACTGTAGATACTTCATATCTTTCAATGAGCTATAAGGGTATCTTTGTTCTTTTAAGATAAGTTTTTAAATCAAAAGCATTAGAATAATGTACAGTTGCCAATCAAAGGTAAAATATAAAGAATAAAATAATCACCTATCAATTTAATTTCAAATTGCTTAGAAGGTTTATAACATATTATTTAAAAAGCTAAATACCATACATTGTGAAGAAACACATTTCAATCACTACTACTAATAAGATTACTTATGTATTCATATTAACTGTTGGGCAGAAAAATATAGTTTTTAAATAGGTATAAAATGTATATGATACTACTATTCCCATATTAAAAATATAATGAATTTATATTAGAAATCATCAAAATTTTATAATTTCAATAAAAATATTTTGAAAAGATTTTAAATCATATAACAAAATGTTCACTAAGAATGAAATGTATACATTTTTGTATAAATAAAAAAACGTAGTTAATACAGACAACCCCATGAGCATGAAATAAACATATATGAAGTTTCTCTAAGGATGCTAAGCTAACATCATTTTTTCATAAGAAAAAATGAAAGTTATACTAAAGAAAGACAATTAATTTGTATTTCCTTCAATAAGATAATATATATTAATTATACATTTTCAACATAAAAATAAATGTTTCTTGCCCTCATGAATACTTGTATGTGTTACAGTATATTGCAATGGCTTGGCCAACTGTAATCAAGAAGAGATATGAATTATAGTTATTTTTAATGAAATAAGCTTCCAGACAGTCATGCCTCCCAATAGTACTTACCAGGAAGAGATTTTTCTTTGCTCTTTAAGCATGAAAAAGAAGGCATGCTTAATGACTCCTCAGGGAAGGCAGTTTGTTTTAAAATCTGCTCAGCAAATTGTTGGCTTTGAAAAAGATTTTTTAATAACCTTAAATGGAAATTTCTGTAGTCCCTGTATTTAGTGTGTGTGTGCTTTTTCCATCAGGAGCTAGACTTAATAAAATTTAGAAAAGAATGAAGGGCAATCTTTAAAGAAAGCAGCAATATAAATCCCCCAACCGAATATAAAAAAAAGGAATGCTTGATTTACTCAAAATCTTATCTAGTATTAGCAAAATCTAGAACAAATTAAGCTAAGTATCTGCCCTCTCTTTTGATCTTCCAAAGGGCTTTTATTTTCAAACATATTTTGTAATGTGTTTGTAGGGCTGGGTAAATAATCTGGATGGAGAGGTGTTTGTTTAATCTTACAACCTGCTGGTAATGACTCCAACACAAACAGATTGATACAAGCAAGAAGACATGTCAGAATCCCTGAAGGATAATTTCATTTGTGGAAACAAATATGATATTTACTGTGATTGTCACTCCTGGATACTATATCAAAAATAAGACCTAAAATATAAAATCATTTATCTAAATTTTCAAAAATTTGCTTTATAGAAACCTTTATAGAGAAAATGAAAAGATGATCCTGAAATGATAAAAATATGGAAATGCAAATGAAGTGATAAGTAGTTTATACCTGGAAAAAAAGCAGGATCAACAGAAATTATTAATACAATAAGAAATGACATGGTAAAAATAGATAAAATGCCTGGAAAGACAAAAGGAATAACAGTATGAATTTATTTGAATGGAGACTTCAAGCCTTTTCATATTAGTTCAATAAAAATTTAAAACACAGAAAGGCACAACAATTGCATATCCTTTGAATTGGTAACTACAAAATTTAATGATATTGAATTCTAATGAAGATACAAAACTACAAGAATTCTCAGTTATAAAGGGTACTGATAAATGGCAAAAAAAAAAACCTTCGGAAGACACATTTTTATGATGTTGAACACCAACTTAACAAATGACTGAGAAACAGTATTCCTGGGTGTAGGTCCTCACACTAACAATTTAATGATTCTAGAACTTTCCTTCCTAATGACTAAAAACTGTAAACATCCAAGATATACTTGAGCTTGACATAAAATTGGATTTTCAAAGATATAGGCATCATACACACACACACACACACACACACACACAAACAATTAAAAATATCCCTTTATAAAATGGAATGAATTATTGATTTATTCCAACAGAGGAGATATATTTTACTATAACAAGAATTTTTTTTACTCTAAAGAGTGTACAATAAACCAATTCATATATAGATAATTTATAAAATAAAAATGTATAATGTGAGGAAACATTGTATCTATTGTCCATAAGGTTCAGTAAAATATTAAGTAGTTATAAACAGTGAACTCAGCAGAAAACTAGAAATCTGGACATGATGATCAGTTAAATTTATTGAACATAAACACAATAAAAGTTAATGAAAACACCGGGTGATGTAATTGAAACAAACTAATATAACTTCACTTAAAAGTAATATTTTCTAAAACTTTTATTATTGAAAGAAAGAAATGTGTGTTGAGCTCATCCCCTATTAAAGTCCTTTTCCTTTTATTTATTTTTCCTTTTCTATCCCCTGTATACTAATATTCCCTTTTCTACATGCCTCACAACATGGTCTATTTTCACTTTTCTTGTTTCTGTTGTTACTTGAGAATGTATACTCAAATCTGAAGATTTGGAAGAAGGAGTCTCAGATGAGAGAGAACATTTGACATTTCTCTTACCAGGTCTGCTCTTCTCACTCAATATGGTATTTTCAAGTTACATCCATTTACCATCATTTTCCTAATTGTGTATAGTTATAGAGATGAACAGTATGTGCATGTGTACCATATTTTCATTAGCTGATCAACTTTTGAAAAATGATTATATTGTTTCCATGAATAGTGCTAAGGAAGTATCAGTGGGATAAGCTGTCAAATTCTTCCAGAATATACAGGCAACGTCTGTAGCTGGAGTTTTCCCCAGTCCCACCCAGGCCGCAGCTGTTCAGACCCAAGCAAACACACAGAGACTTATATTACTTATAAACTGTATGGCCGTGGCAGGCTTCTTGCTGTCTAGTTCTTATATCTTAAATTAACCCATTTCTATTAATCTATAAGTTGTCACATGGCTTGTGGCTTACCGGTACTTTACATCTTGTATCTCAGGGCGGTGGTGGCTGGCAGTGTCTCCTGACTCAGTCTTCCACTTCCCAGCATACAGAAAGACATCCCCAGAAAATGTCTGTATTTTTCATTCCACTAGATGAATATATTAAATTTACTATTCTCTCTGCTTTGAAAGCAATGCTTCTTTGAAAACATTTTATCCATGGGAATATCAGAAGTCTATAGAGTTAGCAATAAACTTTGAGATAAAATTGTAAAGTTTTCTTGAAATTTGAGTATTCACATTCATAATGAATATGTTTTTCTTAATATACTTACATCTATTAACTTTGCAAATATATGAAATTTTTCAGCTAGTTTAAAAATATTAATAAAAGACTGATTGATATAGAGTCTTTCAGAAGTATGAGACATTTTCTATTATTACCTAATGGTTACAAAATCAAGCACACACTATTGATTTTCAAAATAATATGAATGATCAAACTTTAAAATATGTATGTATATCTAACATTTTATAAAATATAAACTTTATATAAAATACATCAAAAAGAATATACAAAGATGTAATTATTATGAATAAATATATTTAAATATCTTGAATATGATTATATTTTTATCTGTGAACAAGTATTATGCTGAGATATTTTAAGAAATTTATTCATATGAAGTTTTATTGAAATCTAAAAATCAAATACCTCTGGAAAAATATCTACTTCTTTTTTTTAAATTTATTTAAATTTATTTCATGTGCACGGATGTAAAGGCATCAGATCCCCTGGAACTGGAGTTACAGACAGTTATGAGCTGCCATGTGGGTACTGGGAATTGAGGCCGGGTCCTCTGGAAAAACAGCCAGTGCTCTTAACCACTGAGCCATCTCTCCAGCCCCAATATCTACTTCTTGTATTTATTTCTTATATAATAACAACAATCAATTGATCATATTCAGTAGAGTAAGCACATTGAAACTCTTTTTAAACTTCTTCTTAAAAAAATCTTGGCGATTAAATAATTTATGGAATGCTTCCATTATGCTGCATGATCTATAGTATCAATGAAAGCATGTTATAAGAATACAGTTTCTTTTTTTTTGCATTCACAATCTGTGTATTAAATAACTTTTCAAGCTACCAGTCAATTAAATATTTTCAAAATTTGCAGACTATATTCATTTATAGAATGTTTCTGCCATGCTTTATCATTTTATAATGGTAGAGTACCAGGCCACCAGATCATGGATAACATTAAAACAACACTTAAATCCTATGACTAAAACGTGAAACTTCCATCCTGCTTTTGCTGGTCTGAGTACGTTATACAGGTATATCTGATTTCAAGTGACAGAAAAAATGCAACGTGGTTGTTTGATGCAAAGTTTGCTCCTGACATCAAATGATGAGCTTTAGAAATTTCTCTTTTATTATTTTTTCTATCTTTTTTATATCAGAAACTAAAACCTTTAATTTATAATTATTTTTATTTTAATTAAAATTAAATTACGTCACTTCTTTCCTTCCCCTAACTCCTTCCAACCTCTCCTGTGCCCCCACTTCCCTCTCTAACTGATGGCCTGTTCTTCTTTAAATATTATTATATACATCTTAATAAATCTATAAATATAATCAGATGAGTTCATCGGTTGTCACTTGTACGTATGCAATCTTAAGGCTGATTTTACTTGGATAACCAATTATAGGCCCTTGGGAGAGACTAATTCCCCCTTTCTCAGCTGCCATTAGTTCTTGTAGTCTAATTAGACATGGGACCTTAGAGATTATCTCCTCCATATAAGCATGTCTGTTGCTATCGTGCTTGTTTCAGGTTTTTCCAAAAACCTTATTTTTGAGGCACCATGTGTGTAACTTCCCTGACATGTCTAGGATATTCAACATCATAGCAGTCAATTAGTTTCTCTGTTTTTTAAAATCTTCCTCTTCCCTCTTTGGTGATGACCCCGGAACCTTAGATGTAGGATTTGTAGTTAAGATATATCCATGGAGGTTATACTCCCCCTAAAGATTTGGTTTCAATATTATGACCTCCTGTGGTTTTCTTAGTGATGTTCATTTGCTCCAATGAAAACCTTCTTTAATAAAGGGGGAAAGTCTCATCTATGGATATAAGAATAAATTTTAGGGTACAATTGCAATTTAAACTAGTCTACTAATATAGTAGTAGTAGATTTTCCTCTAAGATCCATGATATCACAATCTTCATCGTTTGCTAGGTTTCTAGTACCAGGTTGGATTTTCTTACTGTTAAGTGGTTCTCAAGTCAAAGCAGGTATCTGTGGAATACCATCCACATACCAATACCACTAGATATCTTTAAGGTTTTGTCTTATGGTTATTCTCATGATTGTTGTTTATAGTTACCACACCTGTAATTGACTACTAATTGCATGTCCTCCCTAGTCAACAATGTAGTACTGTCTGGTATTATAATAGCTAGATAACAAGTTACTCTGACTCAACCTGTTTTGTAGCAGAATCTTAAAGAGTCTTTATTAATAAAATCAAACCCGGGGCCAAGTATTGGGGTGAAGCTGGAAGATCAGAGAGACAGAACAAGCCACAGCTAACCTCACCTGGCCAATTTCTCAGCTGATCTTGTTTCCTCAGACTGGAAGCCTCTGTGTCCTCATATCCGAATGGCTCTCAGCTGAACTGCTGCTAGAAGCCTGAAAGCTTAACCAGCCAAGGGCCTAATCAGCCAAATGCTTCTAGTTTCTGGTCCCCATGCCGTATATACATTTCTGCTTGTTTTTATTAATAAAGACCTTCTAAGATTTCTGCTACATCTGGCGCCCAACTTTCGTGGTATGAATTCATAAAAAAGCTGTTTGCCTGTGGCCTTGTGGGCCCCAGCTCAGGCCTGAGCTACACTCAGCCAGTTTTGGTGGCACAAGCCGGTAGGGTTTACTGAAGGAGGGAGAGGCAGGAGGATCCCAAGTTTGAGGCTGGCCTAGGAGGCTTGGGAGAAGCTTCAGCCTGGGCCGAGCCACAAATGGTGGGACCATGGAGGCAGTGGCTGCTGCTCCGAGTTGCTGGCTCAGAGTTGGTGACTGCGATGATGCTGCTACCTGGGACGAAGGGTTTACTACTGCTTGTTCAGAGAAGAATTGCCAGGGCCATCATGTTACAAGAAAGCATCGGCAAAGGTCAGTTTGGAGAAGTTTGGCAAGACAAATGGTTGGGAGAAATTGCTATGGAGATTTTCTCTTCTAGGGAAGAATGTTCATGGTTCCAAGAGACAGACATTTATCAGACTGTGATTGCTCCAAACCACAGAGGAAGCACACACACAAAAAAAAGTCTGCAGGTATGGTGATATTTTCTTTTGTAATTAAATGTTATTTGTATGTTAATAAATAAAGTTGCCTGGGGGTCAGAGCTATTAGCAAGCCATAGGAAAGCAGGGCAGTGGTGGTGTACGCTTGTGATCACAGCACTAGGTAGACAGAGCTAGGTAAGTCTCTGTGTGTTCAGGGATAAATTCTGCAGTCTCAATATGTAATACTACTCTTTTATTAGCAAATGTGTTGCTAATAAAACACTGATTGGCCAGTGGCTAGGCAGGAAGTATAGGCGGGACTAACAGAGAGAATAAAAAGAGCAGGAAGGTGGAAGGAGACGCTGCCAGGCACAGCCAGCCGCCGCCAGGACAAGCAGCATGTAAAGATGCCGGTAAGCCAGGAGCCATGTGGCAAGGTACAGAATTATAGAAATGGATTAATTTAAGATATAAGAACAGTTAGCAAGAAGCCTGCCACGGCCATACAGTTTGAAAGCAATATAAGTCTCTGTGCTTACGTGGTTGGGTCTGAGCAGCTGTGGGACTGGCAGGTGAGAGAGATTTATCCTGACTGTGGGCCAGGCAGAAAAACTCAAGCTACATGCAGGGAACCATGACCATGCCTAACAGTGACTTGGAAATCTTCAAAAAGATGACAGGACTCCACAATGATGATTCCACATGGACTATGGTAAAGCTGATTAACACCAAGGAAAGATCGACTTTGGACTACAAACTGCTTAGGACAATTTTGAGATGGCTAGCTGAGATGATCCAGCCTGATAGACTACTTAAACAAGGACTTGAAACAAGCCCTGCATTTTTTCATTTTGCAGCGGCTGGACAAATGATATAGGACTTGACAATTAACCCAAAAATTTTCTTTTCAGGATCCCCTAAAGATAGAAGTAATTTTAAGAAAATGACACCCACATTCCCAAGAGGTAGGATGGGAGGTTTTTGGTTGTTTAATGAATTATGGATATTGTCATTGTTTATGATGGTTGGTTACAAGTTGTTAATTGTTAATGGACAGGAAAAAAGCTGAACATGGAGATTAGGTTCAGTGGTTTTGTTTAAAAAAGAAAGAAAAAAGAGAAAAGAATATAGATATGAGATAGATCACTGAATCTACTCTGAGAAAAAAGATAAAGAATAATAGGATAAATGGGTAGATCACTGAATCTACACTAAAAATAAAAAGAGGAAGATATAAAAATGACAAATGGTAGATTACTGAATCTATTATGAAAAGAAAAAATACTTTTAAAAAGGAATTGCTTGTTTTAAATAAGACAAGTAATGAAAATTTTTTGTCTGAATTTGTCAAATGTTAATGGACTAGACATCATTAATGTAATCTTGACTGTGTATATTGTATATACTTATTGGACACAATTTTTCTTGTATTAGTTACAAGTTTTTTTTTTTTTAATTTTAGACAAAAGAGGGCAAATGTGGTGGTATTGTGTTCCCCAAAATATTGTGCACCCTAATAAACTTATCTGGGGTCAGAGACAGAACAGCCACTAGATACAAAGGCCAGAAAATGGTGGCACTCACACCTTTAATCCTAGCACTCCAGAGGTAGAAATCCCTCTGGATCTCTGTGAGTTCAAGGCTGCATTGGAAACGGCCAGGCATGGTGACACATGCCTTTAATCCCAGAAAGCTAGCCTTTAATCCTAGGGATTGGTGGTAGAAAGCAGAAAGGTATATAAGGAGTGAGGACCAGAAATTAGAAGCATTTGGCTGGTTAAGCTTTCAGGCTTCTAGCAGCAGTTCAGCTGAGATTCATTCTGGATGAGGACTCAGAAGCTTCCAGTCTGAGGAAACAGGATCAGCTGAGGAACTGGTGAGGTGAGATAGCTGTGGCTTGTTCTGGTTCTCTGATCTCCCAGCATTCACCCCAATACTTGGCCTCAGATTTGATTTTACTAATAAGACCATCTAAGATTCCTGCTACACTGTGTTTTCTCAGGCAAGTTCGAGAGTTTCTTACAGTACTTTATGGCTTTTGTGGAAAGAATTGTCAATCAAAGTAGTATAAATTCATTTATGTGCATATAAATCTGTGTTTGTGTGTGTGTACATATTTATATGTGTATGTGTGTTGTCTAAAGAAGTTTACATGCTAATATAGATGGAGGATCAATTTGAATATGAGTTGGCTATGACATTAAAAGAAAACAAGAATTATGAAAGTGGAATGGGCATATTTGTAGAATATTAGGGAAGGTGATAATACACATTTGAAATGAAAACAGAAAGAAGACTACTAGGGGTTGAAAGACACATAAACAGTCAAAGTTACAGGAAATGTAGATATCATTTCATTTAGTAAAAGTCAGTATTTGAAACTGATAATGTTCAATTTTACTAAAAAATCAGTGCATAAATACCTCACCTCCTTAATTTCCATGTCCATGATAATGTTTCCATATACCTTAAATTATTTCCAAATTTTTCTGGTAAAAAAGAAATATTGAAGTGTGATCCTAATTACATTTATCAATAAAAACCAGGTGTAGATGAATTCCTAAATGGTCTTATTAATAAAAAACTTAAAGCCAGAAATTGGGATCAGAGGAATAGGAAAAGTCACAGCTAACTTCGACTCACCAACTCCGCAGCTTCCAAAGAGAGACCTACTTCCTGTATACCCACACCTATATGCCTTTCTGTTCTGTTATTTCATTTGCTCTGTCCATCCAGCTTCATCATTTCCTCTTCCTGTCCAGCTCTGCCACTTCCTGTCTGTCTGTACAGACTTCCAGACCTCCATGGTCAACTAGCCTTGGAATATAAGGTGTGTGCCACTACGCCTGGCTCTGTTTTCAGTGTGTGTGGCCTTGAACTCACAGATATCAGACAGATCCCTATCAGAGTGATAGGATTAAAGGGATGTGCTACAATTGCCTGACTTTTATGTTTCATATAGTGGCTGGCTTTTTTCTCTGATCCTCAGAGAAATTTTATTGTGGGACACAGGTAAAATATCACCACAACCAGGAATTAAATTTTGTAGTAATAACCTGAAAGAACGGAGAAACAAAGTAGCAGCCACTAGTGACTTCTTACTTCTCCAGATCCTCAGACTAAAAGGAGGGTCAAGATTCTGTCTCTACCTGCCTTATATTCCTGTCTCCATCTCCTGATTGTGCTGGGGTTAAAGTCACGAGCCTCCAAAGATCTGTGATTAAAGGTATGAGTCAACACTGCCTGGCCTCTATGGTTAATGAGTGGCTAGCTCTGACTTCTGATCTCCAGGCAAGCTTTATTTCTCAGAACACAAACAAAATATCACACAACATTTTCCCTTTTTTGTCTAAATAAAAAAAATGAAGGTTTTAACTAATATATAAAAACTATATATAATAAGTACAATAACTATATACAAATATACACAGGCAATAATTACATTAACAATGTTTAGTCCATTATCTATCCTATCTTGGTGAGTCCAAAGTGTTGTAACTAATTCACTTTCTATTCTCACTTGCATTCCTATCCCTAAACTATCTTTTTATGTTTCTCAACTTTATATACTTTACACCTCATTCCTGAATTTCTTTTCTGAATCTGGTAACAATAAAAACTATAACTGTACAGTCTTCAATTCTATCAGAGACTGGAGAAGAATATAATATTACCTAAGTAAATGGGATGTAGAGAGTAAATAACTTTCTAAATTTAGAAATAACCGAAAGAGATGGCTACCTGGACAATCACTCATGGTTCCTCTGTAACACTGAGACATCCGTCTTCAGCCTACAGGCCTAGAATATCTGACAGACTTTTCCGTGAAGCAAGGCTTTTTGAAATACTCTCTTGTCAAGGTCCAACAGTCACTTTCTTTTATGTCCTGCTTGTCCAGTTTAGATAGCATACTGTCAGTAGTTGAGGCAAGGGTAGTTTCTTGCCCAATGGCTAACTTTTGACAAAAAGGAAGTAAATTCCATACATAGTTTCATTGATGAACAACATCTTCTCTGAAGTAGATTGATGCTACCAGGAACAGACATGTCTGATTGTCATGAGAAAAAAAATAAGCTTATGTTATTAAAGCATCTTAAATGACATATTCTATAGATACCTGGAGTGTTTGAAGACCACCTACCTATATAAAATATATCTCTGTTTGACCTTGAAAACATACCTCTAGACGGAATTTTCTCTGTCTCACCTAGCCCAGCAGTCCAGATGAATCTCTCCCATCCAAGCTCTTGCAGCCACTTGTAAAATAATCATCCAGAGGCTTATATTAACTACACACAGTTTGGCCTATGGCTCAAGCTTCTTGCTAGCTAGCTCTTACAACTTAACTCAAACCATTCCTATTAAGCTATGTTTTGTCACATGACTTAGTGGCATTATCTGTTCTCTCACATCTTGCATCTCCTAGCAGAGGCTCAGAGAATTTTTCCAAACTCCACCATTCTTCTCTCTCTATCTCCCTTGGATTTCACACCTGGATCCATTCTTCCCTGCCATAGGCCAATGTAGCTTTATTTATTTATTAATCAATGGGAACAAGAAATATTTACAGCATACAGAAAGACATCCCATAGCACATATGTAACATGAGTGCAAGTTTGATTGTAATAGGAAAATAACTGCTAAACTGCATTTCTTTTTTTTTTTAATAAGATTTTTTGTTTGTTTGTTTTTCGAGACAGGGTTTCTCTGTGTAGCTTTGCGCCTTTCCTGGAACTCACTTGGTAGCCCAGGCTGGCCTTGAACTCACAGAGATCCGCCTGCCTCTGCCTCCCGAGTGCTGGGATTAAAGGCTTGCACCACCACTGCCCGGCAAAGATCTTTTTTTTTTGGGGGGGGGGGTGGTGGTTGAGACAGGATTTCTCTTCTTAGCTTTGTGCCTTTCCTGGATCTTGCTCTGTAGATCAGGCTGGCCTCGAGCTCACAAAGATCCGCCTGACTCTGCCTCCCGAGTGCTGGGATTAAAGGCGTGTGCCACCACCGCCCGGCGCATTTCTTTTTTATCATAAATACTTTGTAATAATAACTTTCAAGGACTAGAAATTTATATTATGTTTTTAGATGAGCTGTATAGGTACAATACCTTGAACAAGAGTAGAAATGTATGTACAGTATGTTCTAACAAAAATAACCTTAAATTTGGGTCAATATACAAAAAATCTATCTCACTGTAAAATACTTAAAACTAGTAGTTGCTTTTTTGGCCTAAAAGTAGATTCAATAATCTACCTTTTTATCCAATAATTTCTATAGCATATATATATATATATATATATATATATATAGAGAGAGAGAGAGAGAGAGAGAGAGAATGACAAAAGTAACCTCAAATTTGTATCAATATTCAAAAATCCAAGCCAATGTGAAATATTTAAAACTAGCAGTTGCTGTTTTTGGTTTAAAAGTAGATTCAATGATCTAATCTTTTATCCTATTTCTATATCACGATTTTTTTTTCATTTTAGAACAAGTTACTTGAGCCTAATCTCCTTTGTTCAGCTTTTTTCCTAATCATTACCAATAACAATTTGTAACCAAACCCCTTAGATGATAACACATATCCATAACCCACTGAATGACCAAAAACTGATCACCCTACTGCTTGGGATTATGAGCATCATGTTCATAAAATTACTTTCTGCTTTCTGGGTGCAACAGTATCTTTAGGGGACCCTGAAAAAAATTGAGTTAATAGTCAAGTCCTAGGAGAGCTAGCTGTATTGTTTGTTATCTAGTCTCTGTGTAATGAGAAATTGCAGGACTTGTCTCAAGCACTGGCTAGAGTAGTCTATGGGTCTGGACCACCTCAGCGACCCACCTTGAAATTGTGCTGAGCAGTTTGTATTCCAAAGATGTATTTTGGGTCATGTCTGTCTGTAGCTAGAGTTTTCCTGCCTGGCCCATGGTCAGGACAAATCTCTTTCACCTGCCAGTCCCACGGCCGCCCAGACCCAACCAAGTAAACACAGAGACTTATATTGCTTATAAACTGTATGGCCGTGGCAGGCTTCTTGCTAACTGTTCTTATATCTTAAATTAATCCATTTCTATAAATCTATACCTTGCCACATGGCTCGTGGCTTACCGTCATCTTTACATGCTGCTTGTCCTAGCGGTGGCTGGCAGCATCTGGCAGCGTCTCCTTCCACCTTCCTGCTCTTTTAATTCTCTCTGTTAGTCCCGCCTATACTTCCTGCCTAGCCACTGGCCAATCAGTGTTTTATTAGCAACACATTTGCCATACAGAACATCCCACAGCATCTGTCAGCTTAGTGACATTACCACAATCCATGTGAAATCATCATTATGGGGCCCTATCATCTTTTTGGAGACTTCAGAGATTACTGTTAGGAAAGTTTATCAGTCACTGTAGAAAACTGAAAGAAACATCATTAATATCAAAATGGAAAGTTTAAATTTTATGGTAGTACTATATCTAAAGAAAAGTTTTAAAAAGTCAAAATAAATTTGAGGGGGTAAGAGATTTGTGACAATAGTCCTTCAGCTTTGGTTTTTTTTCTGTCCCATACCAGCTGGTTCTTCTGATATTAGACATAGAATCTGAATTTTCTTTTAACAACATGCTTGGGTTAAGAAAAGGAGAGAGCCACTCTTCACTCCAAAGTCAGCTTTAATTTTTAATTGAACTGGGAATACAAAAAGACCATTTGCATTATATGTCTATAAAGAACAGCAGAAACTAACATTTTGGAAGAGTTATGAAATTTTATCCTGTTGGAAATGTGGTATACCAATAGGCCAATTTACTCTTTTTCTTAGGACATTTTATCTGGGTGATTCATCCTTTTTCTTCAGATATCTCATTTGCCTAGTAGTCTTCAGATTCCTTAGCTGGACGCCTTCATTCTACTGGAAAGACAAAAACAAAACCAGGTTCCAAATCTAACTTTGGAGAGTTTCCCTTTTGACAAGTCATATCTGATCATATGAAAAGTATATTTTAGTCTTATAACTTAGCTTAGATTGAATAGCCATGTGGTGTGACAATTTATAACTTCTTCTAATCATGGGGTGTCTCTTGTATAAATCTAAACTTTATCAGTTTGGATGGTATCCATTACTTTTCTTCTCCTGTGGGAAAAACAAAACAAAATCCCTTCCTCAATGTAACACATATCCTGGTTTCCATTCTGAGGGCAACACATCTTTACAGTATACAGGCTGATTTAATTCAGTATTTTTTTCCTTTTCTATTATCCAATGTCTCTCTGTAGCTGTTGTTCCTTTCTTATTAGCATTTAGAAAATTTAAAGTTATCAAAGCATTATTCAATCTAGCGCTGAGGGATTTTATTACTCTTTCTGGTTACTAAGCATATCTTTTAGAGTTCAGTTAGATCTTTCTATAACTGCTTGTCCTGTAGGATTGTGTGGTATGCCTGTAATATGTTTTATGTTGTAGTATGCAAAAAGCCTGTTTCAATTTACTAGAGACATATGCTGGAGCATTGTCAGTCTTAATTTGTTCAGTTATCCCCATGATGGCTATAACTTCTAACAAATGTATGATTATAAAATTAGCCTTTCCAGAACTCATAGCAGTTGGCCATTAAAATCCAGACTATGTGCTTATGATAAGGTGTAAATACTTTCATTTTCCAAAACTCTGCAAAATGAAACATGCCCATTTGCTAAATTTTAGTTTGTTGAATACCCTTTGTATAACTTCCTACAGGTAGTGGAGTTTACTTATATAAGAAACAAGTAGGACTTTTTTTTATAATTTCCTTGGATTGATGCTAAGTGATAGAAAAAATCCTTTTTCAAGCCTTTGCTATTGACGTGGTATTTTTAATAAAATTCTGAGGCTTTTAGCACATTTCCTACCAATAGTGGATCAATTTTTCATTACCTTGTGCTAGAGAGCCTTGTAAATCCATATGGGATCTGATTTGTATTACACATATGGGATTATTCCTATTACTATTTCCTGTAATCATATAAAAACAAAATTAATTATGATTCATCAGGAATAAGTTCAGCAGTTTCAATGTGTATAAAAACACTTTCTGCATATTGAGAGTCAGTAACTATGTTAAGAGGTTCTGTAAAATACATTCAAACCATCAGAATAGCATATATTTCTGACTTTTGAGCAGAATCATAAGGGCTTTGAGCCACTTCACTTGAATTTCCTTATTCATTTGCTTCAGTATAGAATGTAGGGGCTCCAGATATTGGTATCCCCTGTACAACATGAGGAAC
>CABHPH010126719.1:0-14472 GCA_902168325.1 Peromyscus nudipes
AGACAGACAGACAGACAGACAGACAGACAGAGAGAAACAGAAAGACAGAGAGACAGACAGAGACAGAGAGACAGAGAGACTTGATGTATTTCCAAATTGAGGTCATAGGGATAAATTATCAGGAAAAGTCAGTGTATCACAGAAAGAGGCTCAAACGGATAACTGGATTCTGACTGGAAATTTCCCTCTAATTAGCTGTAAGCCTGTGGGGTATTCCCACATCTGCAATAAGAGAGGTCTGTCTGGATTAATTGCTCAACTCCCACTTTTGAAATCTCCCCTAAAGGCTTTTTCTACAGCCCCTATTCATTATTAACAACCCACCTTCTCTCTCTCTCTCAAACACACACACACACACACACACACACACACACGCACACGCACACGCACACGCTCACACACACACATCAAATAAATACTTTGTACCATACACACTCACACCACACCACATACCACATAACATATATGCATCACATGTTTCACAGGCCATATACCCATATCATGAGCCATAAATATACAATGTTCAACATATCACATGCCCCATACAACACACACTTTCCACATATTACCTACCTACCCATAAAATACTCATTATATACCACTTATGAACATACACACACCACAGTCATATCCCATGTGCATATACAGCAAATATACAGTACGCTTGTACTATATACACACTATACATCATACACACTATACAGTACACACTGTACATCATACATACTCAGCATGTCACATATATACATAGCATGCACACCACTGTATTGTTACATACATTTACACATTGCAAACCATATATACCACACGTGTAACTCATATGCACTTACCACATGCACGGCACACATACATCATACACACCTACCACATCACATACACATACTGCAGGTACTATACACAGCCACACAAACACATACACACACTCCTGTCCACACTGTATTCCACATGCGCAGAGTTCACAAGAGACTTGCAAACTCATGAACGCATAGTATAAAGGAAGGAAGCATCCCCAGAAAAGATAACTGGGGGAGGTCAGGGCAGTGAGGAGGAGGAAGTATCACCCAGATGGCGGGTGTTCATGTCCCAAGTCTTTAAAGGCACAGCTGTAGTTGAGGTATCAGAAGTGGAGGCGGAGGCAGCTTCAGCCTTGATGGCTCTAGATGGCTTCCCCTCGGCTAGTCCCGGTTCCAGAAAGACACTCTCCTGCTGCCAGGAAGTTGGGTCACCGAATGGTGCTGATCAGCAGCAGGTGGGGGCTGGACACATGTTGACACCTCTTGCCCACAGACAGGCATGGGCAAGAGTTTTCTACAGTTTAGAAAGCCAAGGTTTAGAAAATCCAAATGCCCTTGCCAAACTGGAAAGTGGGATCTATCTGACATCACCCCACTGGCTCAGGTATGTGAAGGGAGTTGAGACTATGCTTATCTACCTATGGTATGCTGACCTACGCACTTACAAAAATATACATGTGAATATCGTGTGTGTGTGTGTGTGTGTGTGTGTGTGTGTGTGTCTATTAATCACTTACACATCTAATCTATAATTTCATGGATGCCCTTTTGTGGTGAGGAAAAGCCGGGTTGGGCGGTTTAAATATTTTAAAAGAGAATACAATTGGGTGGGCTAAGAAGGATATGGGAGGAGTTTGAGAGAAGAGGAGAATACGATCAAAATAAGTTGTACAAAATTCTCAAAGAACAAGGAAAAAACAAAAATATTAGGCAAATAAAGAGGCTACATAAATAATAGCAAAGTAGGGTAGGAACATGGGAGGGGGCAGAGCATAACAGGAGGCTGGTCTACAAATCACTGATGCTAAAAGTCAACACAGACCAGCCAGGACCACTCGAAAAGTAAAAACACCCATTCTCCCATGAAGCTGAATCAGCTGTCTTCCACCCTCCAAGCTGGGTCTGTCTTCTTGGGCTACAGAGCACAGGTCTGACCTTCTGCTAGATGACTCTTCACTGGGCTCCAGGAAAGGATCACAACAGCCATCCTTCCACCCTCCATCCTTCCAAGTATCTGCAGTGCAGCAGAGATCCTGGGCCCAGCCGGCCTGCCTCTGTCTGCCCACGTCTCACAATTATGGATAACCAGAACGCCTTCTTGTCTCACTTTCTGGTTACACGGTTCAACCTGGTGGTTTCTGCCTTTTCAGCCCTTGGGCTACAGCCATGTTCCAGGAGCTTACAGTCCAGATCAATCGCACCCACGGGCTGCCAACAGAAGCACATGATTATGGAAAACAGTGTAAAAGAATTTTAAGGAGGACTGGATTCTCAATTACACAGGAGGCGTTGGGTCTGGACTGTTTTCATCAGGAGCTGTGTCCTGGAGGTAACAGGCCATAAATAGTCATTTAAAGAGAAATAGGAATGTGTTAGGGTGGGCCCTGGAATGAGTCAGGCCAAAACAGGCTCGTGAGGGAATGGACCAGCCAGCAACCAAGAGATGCAGCTTTGGCTAGGGAAGGGAGACAGGTAGGCAACAAGTGCAGAGGAGCAAGGCATGAAGCCCAGACACAGCGCATTGGCTTTAATGGAGCATCACTTTGCAGAGCGTTTAGGGTTGCTGATGGGGAGGTAGCACCTGGACCAGTTGATACAGAATGCCTGCGTAAGTGTTGGTACTGTTCATTTGTTTGTTTGTTTGTTTTGGTGGTGGTGGTGGTAGTGGTGGTGATATGTGTGTTTGTGTGTTTGTGTGTGTGTGTGTGTGTGTGTGAGAGAGAGAGAGAGAGAGAGAGAGAGTGAGAGAGAGAGAGAGAGAGAGAGAGAGAGAGAGAGAGATTTATTTTCTTGTTATTAACTCCCTTCGTGTTTAATATATAGCCAGAGTTGGTCTATGCAGTTATAGAATGTAAGATGCTGGGTGCCTAATGAAAGTTGAGTGAACTAAATATGTGTGATTCTTGCCCCCCACAGAGCCTTAGAGCCTGGGAGTGGAAAAAAAACACAAACTCATAATTATACCCTGTGAATTGGGCTACAAAGGAGAAGTGGAGAGCGGAGCTTGTGTGTGTCACACCCAATGGCTCATCTTTCCAGTTTCTGAGGAGTCAATGGTGATGGGTGCCATAGTTCCATAACAGGAAATCAGCTACGTGAACTGTGAGGAATACTTCCATGTGTTGTGTGCCAACACAAACTCTGTAAAGAGTAATCAAGATTTTTAAAAATAGAAAAAAATAAAAAGCTTAATGCTACCTATGCCCAACATACAGAACTAGAGAAAGTCTCTCCCACTAAACTGAAGATAACATTTGATCCCAGACATGAGAGAAGATCAAGGGGCTAGGGCAGAAGCTGGTCAGTGAGTGTAAGCACTACGAGTATCCAGTGAGAGTCCCTAAGCATGAGGAAGCAATGGCTCCTGGAGCCTGGGGAGGGAATGAGGAAGAAAGAAGGCTGGGCGGGAGTTCAAGCAGTTCCTGTATTTTCTCTCATCGCCTCAACACTTCAACAACTGGGCAGCAGCCAGAATAGCTTCTAATAACTGGGAGTCCTGACTTAGGTCACGTAACTTGGTGCGTTTGGAAAAGATGCATGAAGGAAGACATCTAGGGGACAGAATAGGGACTAATGCATAGGAAACTCCACAATGTAACTGGCTTGGTAAGTGTCCCCCCCCCCTCCACTCTGTGCCAAGCTCTGACTTAGTCTCCTGAGGGGAGGGTAAAGGCATCAGGGAGCCTATGATGTTCTGTGCATCATGTGTGGACTTTTTACAGATGCTATCTGTTTGAATATTCCTAACCAGTTTAATGCCTTGAGACAGGGGTGAGTTTCTGCAGAACGTTGAAGCTCGAAGACTCCCAACATCAAGAGCTGAAGCTCTACACCACTGTGATGGTCAAATTTAAATGAAATTTAAGACTCCTGGGTTCCATGAGGTAATTCCGAGATGCTCACAGACATGTACAACCTTTCGGCATTGCCACACAAGGTTGCCCTCTATGAAGTTCATGCTTATGAATTGTGCGATTGAGTTAATATATCTATTTATATATGTGCACATCATCTCATAATGTTTTAAATAAGCTTGTATTGGTGTGCATTCAGACTATCTTTGGCCACAGGCTGGTGCGTGCAACCCATGGACCACAGGCTGCACACTCCTGACTGGAAGAGAGGGGTGAAGATGAGGAAGAAGAAGATGGAGAGAGAGGAGCAGGATGGGAAGGCTAGACCGAGGCGGGAGGGAAGAGGTCATGGGAAAGCAAAGGACAGGAGAAAGAGAAGTTGGAAGAGACAGATGAGAGAGGAGGAAGGTGCTGGAAGATGGGAGGGAAACCTGGCCAGGTGAAGAGCACGGCCTGCTATTTCTCCAGCCAGCAGCTGCAGTGAGATGTGAGACTTTGTCTCCAGGCTCTTCTGCTTCCACAGTGCAGGGGGGCAACGGTTTCCTGACCCTCCATCCGGGACTCCCGTGGACACTTCTCATTCTTCCTTTCCCAGCCTCTCCCAGGTCCCAGAGTTTGAACAAAGCTCCCATCCGGTCACTTCGGCTTTGCTCACACAGCAGCTTCCTTGCTGTATAAGACAATCCATGTTACTGACCTTTAACCTCTGCTGGCTACGTTACACCCAAAGGAGCCAGGAAAGACTTCCTCTTACCATGGGGACTTTTTGTTACAGAGGTTATGCCAAAAGAATACTAGGTAGGTGGGGTTCAGCTACTAACAGAAGGGACAGGGACAGTTGTGTGGATTGCCTTCCTTCAGGGGCTGCCAGGACCTCTACAAAATTCTTCCGCACTGGTTAACCTTGAACAAATCCTCCATTCTAGAGCATAAAAGGCCAGGTATTCCTATAGGAGCTTTCCTTTCAAAGTATTAAACAGCTGGACATGGGTCATTCACCTTGAGTGCATTGAGGATGCACCCCTGACTCATGGTGTGGGGGTGTCGGGCTCCATCTCCCATTTCTTTGATAATGCTAGAAAGGTAAATACCAGCTTTGCCAATTCTCAGCCCTCCTGTCAAAATAATGGAATAATTCTGTACTTAAGGGGAAACATGGCATTCTGATCTGCTCTGAAGAGTAGAACATAACATACTTTTGTCTTTGCCTTCCTCCTCTAGAGTAGAAAGGACCCCTTTCTGTCAGTCATTGTCCCTAGGTATAATTTCTTTTCTGTTACTTTCTGGCTATGTGCTTTCCTTAAATTACACAATTGTATGTTCAAGGATGACAACAGGATAATTTTGAGGACTAAACAAAATAACTTGGGTGATGTGACCTGGTATATATTAAGCATTCAATTAGAATTCACTGCTTTGCATGCTTCTCTCTGCTGCCTTTTTTTCCGTTCTTGTATCTTGCCTCCCTGCCCTGCCTTGGCCTTTTCTCCCCAACCATAAGCTAGAGGAAAAGAAGATGGGCAGAGTACCGGAAAAGTATTGACAACAGCCAGACCCAGAAAGAAGCTCAGACAGCAGCTGCGGTTGAACAGCGGTGGTGATGTTTAGGACGGTCATCCTAAAGATTGTACTCTCTTACCCTGGACTCCACCCTTTTGTTAGCAGGGCCAACGAAATAAATTAGGAAACGTTTACTGCACCAGGTGTGGGTTGGAAGAAAGAAATCCTAAATCAGAAATACGAGACTTGTCCCCTTGAACTCCACCAGCCCCAGGCCCCAGGGAAAGTCACCTCAGCCCTGGTGGTGTCAGCTCATCTCCAGTGGCCTTAGCTCATCCCCAGACAAATAAAAGGGACACCGGAGGTCTTCTGGCTGAACCATAGCAAGCTGTTTTCAGCAGTCATTTTCTTTCTTTTTTCAATTTTATTTTTAATTTGATTTATTTATTTTACACCCCAACTGCAGACTCGCCTCCTTCCTCTCCTTTCCCTCCCACCCCCCTCCTCTCTGTCCCCCTCTCAATCCACCCTTTCTCTGTATCTGCTCAGAAAGCGGCAGGCCTCCCACGGGCATCAGCAAAATATGGCAGCACCTCCCCCTGTATTCAGGCTGGGCAAGGCAAGTCGGCATGAGGAACAGGTTCCCAAGAGCCAGTCAAAGCACCAGGGAGAACCCATGCTCCCATTGCTAGGAGTCCCACAAATAGACCAAGCTACACAACTGTCACATATATGCAAAGGGCCCAGGTTGGTCCCATGCAGGCTTCCTGGTTGTTGATTCAGACTCTGTGAGTTCCCATAAGCCTGACCAGCTGTTTCTGTGGGTTTTCCTTCAATGTTCCTGAACCCCTAGCTCCTACAATCCCTCCTCCCTCTCTTCAGCAGGACTCCCAGGCTTGGCTCAATGTTTGGCCTTGGGTCTCTGGATCTGCCTCCATCAGTCACTGGATGAAGGCTCTCCAACCACAACCAGGGTAGTCGCCAAGCCGTTCACAGGGGATGGCCAGTTCAGCCTGTGCATCACTGCTGCCAGGAGCCTTAGCTGGGACCATCCTTGTAGACTTGTGGAAGTTTCCCTCACATCAGGCTTCTATCAGTCTCCGTAAAGTCCCTCTTTCCAGTCATCTCTCTCAACACTTCCCACACACACACACACACCCCAACCCTATCCCTCAAGTTCCTGTGCCCACCCACTCCCCAGTCCATCCAGGAGCCTATTTCCCCTTTCCAGGGAGATCCATGCATTCCCCCCTTGGTCCCCCTTGTTACCTAGCCTCACTGGGTCTGTGGATTGGAGCATGGTTACCCCTTACTTTACAGCTAATATCCACTTATGAGTGAGTACATATCATGTTTGTCTTTCTGGGTCTGGGTTACCTCACTCAGGATGATATTTTCTAGTTCCATCCATTTTCAGCAGTCATTTTCAAGCTAGAGTTATGAGAGTAGTATAGTGGTATTCTATTTGTACTGAAATGTGATTTTATTTGTATGTTAATAAATAAAGTTGCCTAGGGGTCAGAGCTATTAGCAAGCCATAGCGAAAGCCAGGGCGGTGGTGGTCCACGCCTTTAATCCCAGCACTTGGTAAGCAGAACTAGGTAGATCTCTGTGTGTTCAAGGATACAGCCAGCATTGGAGACACATGCCCTTAATCTCAATACCAACTATAGAAGACTTGGAGGTCTGTACAGACGACAGTGACGAGGCAGTCACGTAGTTGGGTTTACAACCAATGAGAAGGCAGAACGGAACTCTTATTTAATGTCGAATGCACAGGAAGTAGTTCCTTTTCGGAGAGGTCTCTTGGCAGGAGAGGCTAGCTGGCGGAAAGTGGTTTGATTTTATTAATAAGAACTTTTAAGATTC
Organism: Peromyscus nudipes; assembly: GCA_902168325.1. Taxonomy (NCBI): domain Eukaryota; kingdom Metazoa; phylum Chordata; class Mammalia; order Rodentia; family Cricetidae; genus Peromyscus; species Peromyscus nudipes. The sequence continues at coordinate 7,238 of CABHPH010126719.1, forward strand.
ATGCTACAGAGTAGAGGAGCGCAGAGGCTCTGAGAAGCACGACTTGTAGCATTTGGTTTTCCTTACAGTAATCCAACTTATCCCCAGCACAGATACCTGAGTCTTCACTTCATATTTTGATGACCCTGAGTTGAAAGACGTATTCTCACCAGGACAGCCATCTGGACTTCCTCCCTCAACTCTCCTGGAGCCTCACCTTCTCTAGGGAGGACACTCTTCTCAAGGTGACAAGAGCAGAGGGTTTTCAAAGGTGCCTGGAGATGGACTGGCCTCTTTTCTGCTATGCCCACCTGAAGCCAAGGCCACATTCTGGGCCCAAACCACTTGCCACTTAATACAGAGTGAATGGAGAGTCGACACCACTGCCAGCTCCAGGCGGCTCCCAAAGCCACAGTTCTCATCCAGCGCCCAGAAAGTCCTGCCTGAAGACTGAGTGCCAGTCCCTCGGTGCTAGGTGCTACCGTCTCCGTCTCCCACTTCTCATTGGAATATGGAGATGTCTTAACTGCCAGCACCTCATACCACACAGTTGTCACTATGTCCTTCATTTCCAGGGAAGAAAAGTTACAATCGTGGGGTATCTGGTCTTTTTTCCTTCTCATTTTAAGGGCAGAATGATGGCTCCATACTGGAAAATCTGTTAAAAGAAAGGACGGAGCCATCTTGCACCCAGCCTGCCTGGGTAATGTTGAGTCAAACCATGGAGAGATTGAAAGCCATTTTATCTGTGAGGCTATCTCTGTGGAGCATCATGTTTATTTGGATTTTTGTCCCAAGCCTTTGCAGAAAAGATGAAAGATTGGAATACTCCGTATCTAAGTCCCTCCCTCCATCTATCCCTCCTGGGAAAAATTTCACAGCCTCTTCAATGGCCGCCTGTTTAACATGTCACTGCCTGTGAATACCCTACCTTGAAGACCCTTGCTCCTCTTATTTGTGACAGTCTAGTCTGCCATCAAGTGTCCCAGGGCTTCCCCCTAAGGTTCCCCATTGGAAACTGAGACAGAGAGATTGGAGAGCAGGTCCAGTGATGGGAATGCATGCCTCCGTTTATCTAGAGCAAGACTTGCTATTTTAACCTCTGGGTGGCTGGGTGATCACTCTGACATGGCTCCTGTTCAGCTTGGCCTCCTAAATATGGACCATAGCAGGGCACACACCCAGTGCAGTCTTTCCTAGAACAATCACCTTGCTTTGCACTCTTCTCAATTCTAATCCCCTACAACTATGGCTACCAATAGTCTCCTTATCCTCAAACACCAGATAAAGCAGCACTCTCTCTGGGAACCAGGTAACTACCTATAGCTTCTTGCATGGTCTTCTGTATTTTCTATTCTCCACCACATTAATTTTCACATTAATGAGCATGTGGCTGTAGTTACCTTTTAACGTTTTCATCTGTTACAAAGGATGCCCAGCTCTTTTCGTAAAATACCATGTCCTATGTGTCTTTTTATCCCCCATAGTGTCTAGAGCAGAACTGGTCTCAGCTTCAGTTATTATTAAAGACGTCCTTATTGTTCCAAGACGTAAATAATGCTTTGTCATTACATTTCTTCATGAAAACAAAACTGACTTTCTTCTGCAAACCAGGGCTCTTCAGCTTAGACATGAGGACAAATCACTATTGGATAGGCAGCCCAAGGCTAAAAGGAAGCCCAGGCACCACCTGAGAGGACCTCGGATCAGTCAGTTGGGTGCTGCAGGATTAGCAGAGTGGCAGAGAGACGAATAGTTTTGGAGAGTGGGTGTCACGACACACAAGCAACACGGTGTAACAGAACTTCCTACCCAACTTGGAACAAGAGTGTAAGGCAGGCTCGCTATAGTTCACACACGGAGATGTTATTTTCTCCTCTCTGAACCCCAGAGTCAGGTCGGTCAAATGAGAGGAGGTCTTGAGCCTCAAGTATTATAGGTGGCTGAGTCTCAAGTCGTATAGATGGCTTTGCCAGAGCCCCGATTCAGCCCAGAACGTCAGGGTAGAGCAGAAACAGAGACAATGTTGATTGTGCACTGTCCGTCACCCAGCCTCATCCTCTGCTTAGTCAGGCAGACCATCAGGCTCATTTCCTGGCAGGCTTTTCCCCTACTGCGGAGCTTACAACAGAGTGATCAGGGACTATGCAAGCCCTTCCTTGGGTGGCACCATTCAGAGAGACCCCTGTGACCCCTTTTCCCCCGGAAGTTTCTGAAAGCAGGAATTCAGCACAAAGGAATTCCTTTTTTTAAAAAAGTAGAAATTGTGCACGCACGTAACCCTGCAGGTCCCAGCGGAAGTCCGAAGAATGTTAACAAGAAGATGAGTGTGCCACCAGAGGCACAGGGAAACTGTAGCCGTCTGAGCTCCCCTTGTAGGCTGGGTTTTCAAGAAGAAAGCTTTTCCACGCGTCTCTCAGTTCCTTGTCACGGAGCACCTCGGACACTTAGGGAACAATGTCAAAGAAAGAGCAGTGATTGAGAGATAAACTGACCTCTCTACCTGTGTGAACATGGAAACCAGAGCACGCTGTTGATTCCCACCTGAGCAGCTGTCTGTGGCGCGTAACAGATGACTGTCCGTATAGAGAACGGCCCACCTCAACTGCAAAACAAAGGTACAATCTCCATCTTGGTAGCATTATATGACTGAGACAGTAGACTTGAATGACCCAGGGGACATTTTCCCACGACAAGCGGCCACTCCTGCTTTTACAAGTTGAAAGTGTTACGTTCTTCTCGGGCTCCCACAGTGGAACAAGACAGCTCTGTATGCCCTTACTGCCCATAGAACAGAACTGTTCATGAGAAATGTTTTGTTGAGTGCTGTGACCCCATCAAGACTTCCCTCAGCAACAGGAGAATGGCAGCCGGGCCCACTGCAAGTGGAGACAATTGAGGGGCATTTTAACCTACAACCTTAAGACAGAGATAATGACTGGCGAAATTCAACTAATATCAGCGGAGGGGAAAGGAGGGTGGAGGTCACCTTACACAGTTAAAAAGGAACCTTGTTAGCCTCCTGTCACCAGAGCCGCTGAGTGGAAAGAGTCTGGCCTCTCTGAGCTCAGGTTTTCCCCTCAATGCCCTGGCTCCAAGCTTTCTCAGGAATCCTGCATCCCCGGATCTTACTCTGGATGATGGCCACAGTGGAGGCGATGTGTAAAAAGATAAGATGCATACATTTTCTTCACAGTCAGTCTAAAAGCAGGGACACCTGTGTTTAGACTGGGCAATCGAGAAGTCCTTCACTGGGGATTAGAGACTTCTCTGCTTCTCACGTTTATCTTTCACAGGAAGAAAGGAGGAAAGGGTAGGGGTCTTTTGAATGACTCCGAAGTAAATTACAAGCTGTACTGGATTTTTATCAGGAGCTCTCCTAGACAAAGAGGACATTTCTGGCATTGCCCCAGGGTTTGGATCACCTCTATTCACTGGAAGAGGCCATCACCATAACAACACAACTCTGCTTCCACTATGTGTAGGTCGCGCAAAGACCCATCAATGTCCCTTTCTTCTTCGTAGGAAGAGTGGGAGGCTGAGTACCTGGTCTCCCTGAGATTCCTAAGGCTGTGTGTGAGCCACATGCCAGTCTCAAGCTTATGTCTTCAGATTCCCAGTTCAAACCACTACATCCAGCCACATATGATTTAAAGGAATATTCTGCTTTGTGTCTCTGTCTCCAGATTCTTCTGGAGAATTTCTGCCTCAGGTCCGATGCTCTGCGTGCTGTGTTGTATGTCTTTTGGCCCCTCTCCAAATATAACCAAATGAACTGGACGGTACTCAGTGAACCAAGGGCAGCCCACCCATGAGCTGAGAGGGGCTTGTGGCCTGACTGAGAGTATTAGGTGGGCCAATTGTATGTGCATCATAAATTCATGTTTAGAGCTACAGAAGGAACATAGCATAGAGCTTTAGACCCAAACTCAGCAGTCCTGCAAGAGGGGGGCTTATTAAAATGAGTTAGCCAAGAAAGCCCATCAGAAAATGAAGGTGCTGAGGAAAAGCTAGAGGAGAGAGGGGCTTTTTGCCTATTCTACTTGAGATTGACTGCATTTCTGCATCTAGACCTGTATCTCAATATTTTCTTCTTTAATTGTCTGGTTCTCTCTCAAGGAATGGCATAGGTCCCCATCTGATGAGGTCTCCCTTGCTTTTCCAGCATGCCCAGCTTCCAAGGTGTTGGCCTTTTAATAGTTATAATGATAGGCTATCCTTGCCTCGAGAGACAATATTCTCACCAGACTCTGAAAGAGTGTAGTAAAAGAAAATGTAAGTATCTGCTTCGATGACACTGAGTATGTCAGGTACTTCTCATGGACTGTTCCTAGGTCTTCAGCCTGCTCCCACCTCTTTCTGCAGCCACTGCTCTGCCAATAAACAGCATAGTAACTTCAAACAATTGAGCTCTGCCTCAGCTTAGTCTGCACTTGGTGCCTATCCCATCCTGCCCTGCCTCTATGGGGTAGATGACAGAGAAGCTTTCTTACCGTTGAGTGTATACCAACTAGAAGTAAGAGAAAGCTAATGAATGTAAGGTCCTTTTTGAGGAAAAAAAATCAGCCGGTCAATAAAATCTTCCTCATTTTTATCCTGAAGGATATACTCTCAAGGCATTTTGCCAAAGACTTTTAAGTGTTCTACACATGTCTAACACCAGTTCCCAGTGATGGTGAACAACTCAAAGTGTCTGTTTGCCACTTCCCTAGGACCACATTCCCAAAGAAAGCACTTGTCAAAGGCAAACACAGGGAGAAACGTTAAGTTTTGACCCCGGTGACCATCGCATCCTTTATTGAGACAGTTACATTCTCTTTAGAATGGTCTCCTAGAGTCAACCTAGGTCTGGTATGATCTATAAATCTTGCCATTTTCATTCAGCCCAAAGTTCAAATATTTTTCTCTCGAATTAAATAGATTCAAGCTGAATCCTGAGAGACTTCATGGACCAAGATGTTATGACTTCAGAGACCAGAGTGGACAATCCCATAACATGATGCACATTATCATCCTGGAATCTGCTGCATAACAGAAACCAGGAGTATACCGAGAAAAAAAAACATGCAGAAAGAAACTATGTATCACCTGGTTCTGCTTTGGTATCATCCATTCCTCCTGTGCTAGATTTCTGTGGATGTCTGTTGCTATATTGGTTTCCTGTGTTCACTTGGATAAGTTCCCAGTAAATAGGTAGTTTGAAATAATAAAAGCTTATTTTATTGCAGTTCTGGAGGCAAAAGTTGAAAACTCAGGGGTTGGTAGGATCATGATCCCCCTGAAGACTGCAACGGAGGATTTCCCCCACTTGCTTCTAGTTGCGAGTAAGTTCTAGTGATCCTCAACATTCTTTGTCTTGGTGGAATATAACCCCAGCTCCTGCTGTCATTTTCTCATGGCATTCTTCCATGTGTGCCTCTAAATCCAAATTATTTTTTTTCTTAAAAGGACTGAAGCCTACTTTCAATTCAATATGACTTCATTTTGACTTGATTATATCTTAAAGGCATCATTTTCAAAGAGAGTTCTGGGTGGAAATAAATTTGGAAAAATATTCAGCCTGATATAATTGGTATATAGACTGGGAAACAATTAAATATTATTTGATCTTAATAAGAAAAATAAAGTCTCAGGGAAATACAAATGGAACCAGAGATCATTTGACAGTGATGGTGGTCTTGATTCAGGATTAGAAGAGTTCAGAGGCTTTCCATAGTCTAGCTGCATGTCTGCCTGACGTGATGTTCAACACAGCCATCGCTTTAAAGGAACCATGTCTACCCAAGATTCCGAGTGCCTGTGATCCTGTCCAACATGTTGTCCCTGGAGGATGACTATTGCGTCAGCCACTTAGGAAGTAAGATTAACAATGACTTTCTACATAGAAAGCCAAGAAGTAAATATTCCCAAATAAATGAAAAGATAAGTAAACAGGAAAACAGACAGCCTTTAAGAATGAACCTTGACTAAGTCTCAATGAAGCCCCTAGCCAAGGCTGAAAAACCTTTCACTGAAAGGAGAACTTTGGCTGGGAGCCAACAGTGACATCAGGGGACAATTCTTGGTAGCATTGGGGTAGTGTTGTCTCCTCTCACTCCAAGGCTTGTGAGCAAATCCATCTCACTTTTTAAATGAGAGTTTAAGAGAACTTAGCTATTTCACAGCCTGTTGTCCAGCATTCTGTGACTTGAAATTTCGTATTTTTAAGGACTAGAGATGAGATCTTTCTTGGTTGTTTCTGGGTCTTCTGGGACTACAATAGCATGTGATACTTAGAAACTATTCAGCAATTATTTCTTGAATTAGTGTTGAAGATGAACTGTCTAAACTGAAGAGGAACTAAATCAGAAGTTGGAACCTACGAGATGTGTGTCCCAAAGTAAGGGGAAGGACTTAAGTGATGGACTATCTGGTACTTACTGATACTATCTCAGCCCCTACTGTGTGGAACATTCGATGGAGAACATACTGAGAGATAGAATATGTGTCTTGTGGCCTAAGTGTCAGGTTAATATATAATGAGAGAAATACATCACACGCTAACACTTAGTAGAATTATGTGTGTATAAGAGTAGAGAAAAAAATTTAAACCAACTCTTTGCTGTAGATTGGATTCTGACTGGCCACCCAAGGTCAATGTGTTAAATGTTTAGAAATAAGCCTGGGGGTGCTGGGAGGTGGTGGAACCTTTATAGGTGGGGCCTCATGATGTTAGGTTACTGAAGGAATGCACTTGAAGGAACTATTGGGACATCGATCTCTTCTTGCCTCTCTCTTTCCTTCTCAGCTGCAATGAGGTGAACAGGTTCCTTGGCCACATACTCACCACCACGATGGCCTATGACACCATACACCAAAGCAACAGAACAAGTTACCAAGAATTAAAACTCTGAAGACACAAGCCAGAAATAAACCTTTTCTCCCATGGTTAGCTCCCATGGTTAGGTTCACATCGCAATGATATGAACCTCACTAACATATCCAATGGGATTTTGTGGCATATACAAGGGATAAAAAGCTACTGTGGAGGCCAGCATGATGGCTCAATGAAGAAAGGCACTTGTCACCAAGAATGATGACCTGAATTTGATCTTTGGAACTCACACAGTAGAAGGAAAGAACTGACTCCCAAAAGTTGTCTTCTGAACTCCTCATGTGAGCCATGGTCTGTGCATAAGAGCACACATAAGCACAGACGATAGATAGATAGATAGATAGATAGATAGATAGATAGATAGATAGATAGATAGATAGAT
>CABHPH010126719.1:14482-46102 GCA_902168325.1 Peromyscus nudipes
GATAGATAGATAGATAGATAGATAGATAGATAGATAGATAGATAGATGGATGGATGGATGGATGGATGGATAGTAACAATTTTTTAAAATTTACTATTGATTAGGGTTATTAGAGGAAGTGTTTCTGAGATGAATTCATTCTGAGATGAGCCAATGACCTTTTATAGTTTAGGCCTTAGGACAGCTTAGAATCCATTGTCTTGTGGAAACTCTAGGACTTAGATCTATGGCCTTTGGAACATGACCAGTCCCTTAAGTTTCAGGACCTGCTACACTGTTCTCATTCAGAGTTCAGGATTATATGCTCTAGGATGGTGTGCTCCAACAGGTTTAAAATAATACTATAAACTTAAAATGTGTATTATAGCCCCCCAAAAAATAACTGACAAGGCCACCCATTTATCACAATCTGGGGTTCATTGGTCATGGTGTAAACTTAGCCTCTAAAAGATGGTAATGGAAATGTTTTGGTGTGAATTGCTTCCATCCAGTGTCTTCAGTAGCATTCAGAAAAAAATTGGTGGCCTTCTCTAATTCAATTATCTATTTGGCTGTACATTCTGAAACCAATTCTCAAAGGGAATTCCCACATAGAACTTCCAGGGACCACCCACCCTTCCTTAAACCCACAAGAGATCATGTAATATCTGAAACTCTCCCACAAATGCTACAATTAAATCAGGGTTTAGAAGGATCTGGAGTCACTTCCTAGGCTGCTGCCAGAATAAAGTCAGTGGAACCAGTAATATTGTGGTCCAACTACTAACCACTGTATCTTCTATTCTTGAGAATTTGCCCTTATATGCATCCCTTCTGTGGAACACTAATTGTCACCTCCATCCTAACAAGAGAAAGAGCACCAACCTGGAGGAGGGATAGACTACTTCTCTGCCCTGCATTGAGTGTGAACTTGGATTCCTCTTTTAGTTTTAATGGATAGAAAGTCAACTCAGATGTACTTAAATGAATAAAGAGGTTCACTGGGTGACAGAAAGATTCAGGAAGAGGTAAACATAATTACATTAACGATATCATCAAGAGTCATTTGCCTCATCATCAAAACCCAAACTATCTGGACCTACTTTCCTTATCCTCATGGCTGAGCCAATTAGAATAGACACAAGCATGGGACTGGCTGCTTGGCCAGATCTGGAGCATATGGACCTTCTATGTTCCAAGACCAGAAGACCAGGAAAAGAACAATTGCATTAAAGAAAACGTGGGTGTTAATTAAAAAAAAAATAGAGAGAAATGCTTGCAGGAGGGAAGGAACACAGATGTCCATTGTCGTAAGTCCCGGAGCTATGAGCAGAGCCACTCTCCCAGCTGACTTGAGGACTCCATCATGGCTGTAACTGAAGCTCCCAGAGCATCACATCCTGAACTCTTTTTACATCATCTTGCTCAATGTCATTGTGACCAAGAATGTATATCGCCCATCAGTTCTTAGTTTCCATTATGAAAGACCAGTTTCACCAGTAAAGCTGGTTTCCTAGAGTGCTGGCTCACCTCCAAGAAGCAAGGTAGGCACTGTTCTAGAAGGAGCTCCCACCACCATAAGAACCTTGAGTCCAGCATGAAGACCTCAGTCAAGCCAGGCCTTTGATATGCCATAATATATGCCTTTGGTGGACCTGGCCTCACTGCTTTCCTTGTCCAGTGAGCACACTGAACCATCCTAATACCCTACTACCCCTTCCATGAGATGCTGACATAGTTATCTGCTCTTCGGCCCTTATTTCAACTTCTCCAAACATCAGCAGTTTTTCCTTCGTTTCTCTTGGTACCATCACAGGTTTCCATCCAGAGAGTGAAATGGTTTGTTGCATTTTCCCATGCGGTCTCTTCAGCTGCAATTTGACGTCATCAAGTATGAAGGATGAGGAAGACACATATTATTAGAAAGGCTGGTAATGGTACAAAGGCCTTATTACCAAGGTTTTCTGGATGATTATTCAAATCGGAAAAACAGTCGTGCTCTCAAGACAGAAACGATCCCACACACTGGAAAACAGAGACAAGGAACTGAAGTCATGGAGCTGGACAAAGCCAACTCAAACAGCAGGATGCAGTGTCTTGCTCACGTTGACAGAAAGGGACCAGAGCCAGGGATGGCAACGTTGGGGACTCTCAGCTCTCTATAGCCTCTATTTATTCAAGACAATCTTTAACAAACAAAACTAGCCGGTTAGCTACAAGAGGCCTGTGTGTTCAGCAACATCAAGAATGTATTGGACTTGCCTCCCCTCCCCCATCTTCAGACTCCATGCATCTCAGGAAAGATTTTTGACGATGTATCATGGAATTCTGTGAGCATCCTGAGCCTTCATGGGAAATTTCCTCGACTTGGCATTCTTCTAGTTTTTTTTTTAATCATTATAGAAGAAAGAAAAAGTTTATTTGCAAAAGGTACATTTCAAAAGTTTCCCAGTTCAATTTTTCAGATAACTATCCCCAGATACTGTCCCCAGAATTTTCCCTCCCACTGGCAAGAACAGAACAAAATACATAATGTAAGCAAGCCTGCCCACTGATTAGAGGCCAAGCCTGACCTCAGAGATGCGTTCTTAAAGGTCACTGTGTTCTAAAAGGTTGTCTCTCTGTGACCCCTACAAAAGCAGTTTAAATACTGGAAATTTATCCAAACCTCCTTCATGTTTTATCACGAAAGCACAATTCTTAAAGATAGGCTCAAGGCACTCGCTTTGGGAAAATTCCATTTGGTTCAGTAAGGACTTCTTCTGCCTGTGGGGAGTGTAGTCTACCCTGACTTCTTTGAGATGTGTGGAGCCTTTTTGTGTTCTGACCCCTATCTCCAAATGGCTCCTCATGTAGTCATTTGAGGGAGTAGTCTCTGTCCAGATGGTGTCTCTAGAAGGACAGGGAACATGAGAAGCACAAATGGTACCTGCAGCTGCTCGAGCAGACTTGAGTCTCTAAGTATACCAGAAGACACATAATGGCGTCCAGGCACACCGGAGACCCACAGAATGGCACCGGGCACAGGGCATTGCCTGCTTCCCGTCCTTTGTCCACAGACACACTGCCAGGACATGCTGTCCCTCATGTACACCCTCACATGACGTGGGTTGCATGCCATTAGGCCTCATTGGATAATAGCGTAATGTGTCCTTAAGTGATTGGATGATTGATATATGCATATATGCTGGCGAACTTCCACATTAAACTAGATCTGCACCCCAATGCTGGTCTCTGGAGTCTGCGTCCCAGGTAACTCATCATGACTCCGCTGCCCCTCTCCTCTCCCTCCCCCAGTCACCAGAGCAATGTCCCACAGTCATTTAGATCAACAATAGATGTGGGAGATGCAGGGGGTTGACAGTGAGGCAGAATTGCAGAAGTATGTGTACCCCAAAAATCTAGCACAAATCAAATAGATGGAAGAGGCACTTTCGGCATGGGGGAGGAGGGTTTTTTGTTGGTGGTGGTGGTGGTGGTGGTGGTGGTGGTGGTGGTGGTGGTGGTGGTTTTATTGTTGTTGTTGTTGTTGTTTTTCTATTTTAACCAGGAAGTCTATTGAAGAAGGAACTGTGGGCTGAGACTAGCCTTAGGTCCTGACTTATTTATAACAGAGAAACCATGTTCTACCCAGGAGGAAGATTTCTACCCCATGGTAGCAGAGAATGAGGTAGGAAAATGCAAGCAGGTTGACAAGATACTGGAAGAAAACAACATCCATTATAAGAATTAATGTCAGTCCAAGCAAGATGTAGGGTGTACAGGAGAGGGAGCTGTGTGGGTGGTGTGGAGAAGGTGAGGGGAAATAAAAAAGAGAAATGTAGTGGGTAGCCATTCCAGCTTTGATCTGGAAGTTCCAACCCCCATTGAGGCTTCAGTAACTGTCATGCCTACAAGGTGGGGCCGAGAGAGGACCCTGAAGACCCAAGATTCAGATGGGCCGGCTCTCTTGGTTCCTGGACCCTGGATGCTGGAGGTAGACAGAGCAGAGTTCTCTAGAGAACATCGCCGGACTGTGCTACAATTTTCCCAGACCCTGTTACCTATCCCTTCACTTGTAAGTTACCCCACAGAATAAACCTCCCTTTTAACTACATGGAGTTGCCTTAATATTTTAACAAATAGAGAAGATTTGGGGAGATCCCTGGAAAAACCCAAAGGAGAGCTAAGTGTTTGAGTTCTGTGGGGATGCAGCTTGATTATTCCCAGAGAAGATTATTCCCAGGCAGGGGAGTAGCTAACAAAGAAGTAGAGATAGTGGTATGGATCTTCACCTGTCCCCCAACCCCATCTGTGGTGATTTGAATGAAAATGGCCACCCTAGGCTCATATATTTGAATGCTTAGTCACCAGAGAGTGGCACCATTTCAGAAGGATTAGAAGGTTAGGAGGTGTGTCCTTGTTGGAGGAAGTGTGTTGCTTGGAGTGGGCTTTGAGGTTTTAAAACCTCATACCAGGCCCAGGCTCACTTGTTCTCATTCTCTCTCTCTCTCTCTCTCTCTCTCTCTCTCTCTCTCTCTCTCTCTCTCTCTCTCTCTCTCTCCCCTCTTTCTCCTCTTTCTCTCTTTCCCCTTGCAAACAGGATGTACAGGATGTAGCTTTCAGCTCCTCCTCCAGCACCATGCCTGCCTTCCTCCATACTCCCTGCCATAATGGTAGAGGACTAAGCCTCTGAAACCGTAAGCAAGCCCCCAATTAAATGCTTTCTTTTATGAGAGTCATCGTGTAGAGACAACCTTTTAAATCTCTTCACAGCAACAGAACAGTGACGAAAACACCATCCCATCTCCCCAAGGTTGCTCTGTCCTGTGTGCCTCTTCTCTCACCCTACCCTGGACCAGGGGAAGGGCAGCAAAGGCTTGGAAGCTAGGCCCCAATTTCATGCTGAAGTCCAGATGACGGGAGGAAATCATGAAACCTAATTGCCTCTCTGAACAATGTTTGTAGAATTTTCCCATGAGGTATCAGAGAAAATTGAGTGTAATTGGTCACAGGGTCGCTGGGTTTAATGTCCAGCCTGGTTCTGGGTTCCCACATGACTCTACTCCTGGCAAGAAAGACTGTCTGATCTCAACCAGTAGCCTCAGGCCCATGCCAAACCCAGACACCAGTCCTGGTTTCTGGCATTGGGGAGCTCTGGATCTGCTCTTGTTCCCTTGCTACTGGGGGAAGGTCCCCAATAACCAGTCTCTTTCCTGTTCCTTCACTAACCCAGTATGAAGGGCAAGTTTCTTCCCAGGCTTGTCTCCTGGTTTCCCTAAGAAACCTTCCTAAAAGCAGCAGCAGCAGGTTGGGTGCCCTGGCTCTGACCTCGAATACAGTTCCCATCACATCATCTCTGGTGCCAGATTTCTGCTATTTGGACTTACTGATCATCTTTCTCTCAAGGATCTAGTGATGAAGGTGTCATTCTTGCCTGAAATGATGCTATGGACCTTGCTGTCAGTCTCCCCCTCAGCCAGTGATATTCCAACCTCAGGTTCTTGAAGTCTTATCTCTGAAACTTCTGCCCTTACTCCCTATTCAGACCTGTTCGTCTACCTGGGGTTCTACACATCACTTAGTTTTGCCCATTACACTGGAGATCCCACTATGATAGCATCATGGTTTCTAATTGTCAGGCTTGACCACTACAGGCCCCAAATCCCCTGACCTAGACCCCAGACAGAAATACGGCATGCTGCATTGACTCAAAATCTATTGTTACTACTTGAGAATATAATCTTCCTTGTGTATCCTCCAAAACCTAAAATTCATTGACTCTCTGATTTTTTTCTTTCAAATTGAAACAAAGTAAATTTGCCTTTTTTAATCCCTGTAATTTTTTTTGGGGGGGGTGGGGTTTCAAGACAGAGTTTCTCTGTGAAACAGTTCTGGCTACCCTGGAACTCACTCTGTAGACCAGGCTGGCCTCGAACTCACAGAGATCCACCTGCCTCTGCCTCTTGAGTGCTGGGATTAAAGACGTGTGCCATCATTGCTCAGCTCTTAATCCCTATAATTTATGTTATCTCTTGGAAAGGGGTGAGACAAGAACTCCTAGGGCCTCACAGTTCTTCTTCATCAAAAAGAAAATCTGAGAAATATCTAGGAAAGCAGGCTCAAGGCATCACCCAATGGCTCTGTTATCATAATCATCATCAGGTAGCTTATATAAATCCATCTTCTTGATTTAATGAGGTGGACCCAGCCAGTTTTCTGAGATAAATATAGTGTGAAAACAGTAATGAGGCATGACTTCTGAAAATAGTTTACAAAAAGGCTGTGGACAATTTAAATGCTGTTTTCCCAATTGTTTGCTTGTACTCATAAAAGCCCGATTCTATCATGGGAGATGCCCTGTGGACATGTCGGCATAGCAAGGTACAGCCGGAAAGGTTTCTCTGATCCTGCCTAGCCCTGTAGTTCTATATTTCTCTGGTCCCGTGGTCCTGCAACTGCTTATGAAATAATCACTCAGAGGTTTATATTAATTATAACTGTTTGGCTATTAGCTCAGGCTTATTACTGACTAGCTCTTACACTTAAATTAACCCATAATTCTTATCTGTGTTTAGCCACATGGCTTGGTACCTTTTCTCAGTTCTGCCTTGTCATCTTGTGTCCTCTGTGTCTGGCTGGTGACTCCTGACTCTGCCCTTCCTCTTCCCAGCATTCTCCTGTCTGCTTATCCTGCCTATACTTCCTGCCTGGCTACTGGCCAATCAGCGTTTTATTAAACCAGTGTACAAAAGCATAATCCTACAGCAGCAAGGAACTAAAGGAGAACTCTGGCCATGAGTCAGAAAAAGATGGCAGCCCCAAGTTCAACACTCCATGAAGAATTGAATGCTGCCAATATCAGGGGACGGAATTTGAAGGAGATCCTTAGTGAATCTTCCACTCTGGCTAAGTCTAGTTTGTACTATATGGGAGATTTTCAGAAGAAGCACCAAGTAAGATGAACCTGAGTTCTTGACCACAGATGAGTAAGACAATACAAATGTATGCTGTTTTAAGCATATTGATTTCAGAATGATGGGTTGTATATCAATACATACAAGCCTTGGGAAATTAGAGATAAGGAACTTAGTAATAATTTGGATCTTTTTTTACTCATTCTAAACTTGCAGTTCCCCATTTACCTAGATTTAAAGGGAAGACACGTTGATTTTTATCAACATAAATCTAGTGTGGACCCTTCTCTGTGCCCAGTATGACAGATGCTGGGGGGTATACGGAACATCTGAGATGCTTTGGAGAATTAAAGAGCAAGCCAGAAGCAGAAGTAAGAAGATATCTCAACGTCACCATTGCACCATTGCTTTCCTGGCCCTCTAACTCATGAAAATCTCTCTTATATTCTATGACAAACAGTATAAAGGAAAGACATTAAGTAATTCGTATTGACAACAGATGGTTGTGAGCAACCGGAATTCCATTAGGACAGAAGCCAAAAATGGTCAGAAAGGATCCTGTCTGAAAGTGCATTTTATTTTGTCAACTTCATTATCTCTTTAATTAGTCCTCAACATCTAAAATCATAAAGTTCATGTAAATAACAGCTTTCTGGCTTCTCCACAAATACGGGAAGATATGGCCATTCTGGGCCATATTCCCAAATGTTCATATCCTGACTGCTGCCTAGCATATAAATAGGTTCTTTCTCTGTTTCTTGCTCAGACATGAGCTGCTCATTCTGCTTGGTTCCTGGCCAGCCCCTTTCACAAATTTAACCCCAGAGTACAGAATCCCATCCTTGAGTCAAGACTCTGACCTTCTGCTAAATCGGCTTTTCTGTTTACTTTTTATCTTCAGGGGTGATACTATCGTCTTTCTTATCGTGGGCACTGGCTCAGAGATGCAACAGAGAGCAAGCAAAACTAAGCCAGCTTTTCTCCCCAGGCTCAGCATCACCTGATAATCTCATAAAGACAGCTTGAGAAAATGTAGAAAACAGTCAGTGTGATGTTTTTGGTCCTTTCTTGACACAGGAGTCTATAATGTACCCCACACCAAAAACCCCTCTTCTTTTTCTTTATTCACCCTTCCTGTCCTTGCTCTTGGTTGCAGAGGTCACACATAATGAATGACAGATGAACCCTGGGGTCATCAGAGCTATGGGGGTGGTACACAGTCACAGGGATGGTTTATCTCCCCCGTCTCTCTAATGAGATTCCCTGTGATTTTTCCTACAGAAATTCAGTATCCAAGCTCTTAGGAGTCATGGGGGGGGCAGCGAGAGGAGGGAGCGCTTCTCCAAGAAGAGTCTGGATGCTCAGAGCTGAGGTCTTGGAGGCTAATGCATGCTGTCCTCATGCATGCATGACTCGCTCATGGTCTGGCTTTGGCCTCTGAAAGATGGCTCTCAACCAATGGACTCTAGAGGAAACAGAGTTTGCAGCTTGGGAGGGTCTTGGCTGGGGCCTCAGCCATGACCTCAGGCCCTTTAGCTGCACCTGAGTACACATTTCCAAGGGAAATGTGTTCTCCATGGAAGAATGGTTACTCTGCAACCCACCCTGAAGGGGGGTGGCTTGTGAGATCACCCCAGCTGTTCTAAATTAGACACACACACACACACACACACACACACATACACACTTACTTTTATAAGCCAAAAACACAGAACTTCTTTTTCTCATTGAATCCATCTTTTGACCCTCTGCCTGATGGACTTGCTTAGATAATTCTCTTCTGCTCACCTGAAATGTTTCCACACTGAATTTGCTGAGCATCGGACACATTTGTGAAAACACACAAGCAAGCTAAACTCCTTTCCTAAGCCAACTTCACACCTGAACACAAAGGGAGTTCTCGGGGCCCCAAACCAACTGCTTTCCAGAAAAAGAAGTCCCTGTCACTAGGAGAGGACCTGCCGCGCCTCTTCCTCTGTCTCACTTTCTCTGACTATGGAACGTCAGCTTCCAATGAAGTCAGATCTCAGAATCCAAAAGAGTAGGGAGGAGGCTTCATGGCTTCTTAGCAGAATAATCTCAGTTCAGCAGAGCACAGAGTGTTCATGTCCCAGGCTTGTCCACAAGGTTTGCTGGGTGTTAAGCTCACAGTCGCGTCCCCCACCCCCTGATCCCACCCCTGCCCCCTAGCCCTTCTTTCCTTCCCTTCCCTTCTCCCTCTCCTTGTCTCTCTCCTCATCTGTCCTATCCCTTGCTCCTCTAAGCCACAGCTGAGAGGTAAAAAAAAGGAGGAAGTTTGACTCAAACTCGTATTATACAGTAAAATTCACTGATTTCAATGAGAAAGGGGAAAATGGGAAGACGTCTGGTCATCTTTGTTTATTTTTAATTTTTGTTCTTAAATTTTTTTCCACTTGAAAGGCCCTTTACTAATAAAAAAGGGATTTTTTTGTCTTTTTTTTTTTTGACATTTTGCTTGATGAAACTGGTGTGGAAAAAAAAAAAACCAAAAAACTAAAGATCCCACACATGTGCGTAACTGTGTGGCCCTCTGCTGAGGCTCGCCTGCTTATCTTGCCACGTCATTTTATGATTAATGGAAAACAAAAACTTGGCCAGATAAAATGTTCATCCAGCTTTAGATCTGAACACAAATCTCTCTGTGCCAGTCAATGTCGGACTGAAAAGGATGAAAACCGTACTTGAGTGTCTAAAGGAGGATTTCGGGTAGGGAATTAGTTTCCCGGGCGATGGGGTTGCTAAGAAGCGGAACAGGGGACAATGGGTCAAATCAGAGGCAACCATCGGCAGGGCACAGCTGCAGGGACAGAGGGCAGATGAAGATATCAGAGCCCAGGGGGTGGGGTCACCGGGCAGGAGCCATAGCCAGCACAGACACCTGTCTAGAAGGATCAGGAAGCCAGGAAGCAGCCGCCGCTGCTGGACCCCAGGGACGGCTGGGAAAAGCGACTCAGAAATATTGTGGCCCTGGCTGAACTCTGCTGGGAGCCAGCAATCCAGGAGCCTGGGACATGTTTGAGAATGGTTAGCCCAGGAACCCACAGCAAAGGAGTGCAGGATGCTGCTGAAGACAGAATATGGCTCATACCTGCTCCTCGCGCCCCTCCCTCCCATGTTCTCACCTAGCCATGAAAACAACAGGACGTGAACCCTAGGAGGATCGGAGGTTGGCATAGGTTCACAGATCAAGACCGCATCCAAATTCATTTCTATCCCTAGGGCTGCCATTCGTTCTAGAACAATTGGAGGAGTGGGAACATATACTGAGCCTCTAAGCCGAGCACTAGACAGGGCAGCCATGTCAGAGAGCCCATAAACACGGAAACTCAAAAGCTAGAAGGATGAAACACGTGCTGGCCCAGGGTGCTGAGTCCCCTCTGGGACCGTGAGCCATGACTCGCCATGGAAGAGGACGGTGGTTAAAGAGACGTGAGATATTCCTGGATCAACCTGAAGGCTCCTTTCAAACTGTTCTTCCTGGACATGTGTCCACTTCAGAACCACAGAGGACTGCTCTGTTTGGGGAGGCCCGGGAAGGGGTCATGCATTTGTTCTTTAATAATCCACTCATGATGAAATCCAACAAGTCCCAGTTAAATCCTCCATTTGGTAACATGTTTCCATTGCAATTATAACTGTATTACTGCTGGTGTTACCAAACATGTCTTTCGCCACCCTTAAAGATCAGAAAGGGGGAGCATGGTGGGGGGAGCAAAAATATAATATAAACAGAAGAATGGAAAATTACCTCCAAGAAGCATAACGCTTAAACAATGACTAAGGAGCCTGTGATCCGCATCAACACAGATCTGCAAGTGTAAACAGTGTGGTGGGAAGGGGATGGTTGGGCTGAGCTACAGGGAGAGGGGGAATTAAGCAGAAGCCCTTGTCTCTCCCTGGGGAAGGACGATGGCAGAACTCTGGATCTTTCTATGTTAGTCTGGGAAGACTGGTTGGTTAGGCAGGCTGAAGGTCTTGTCTATGCAGCCGGAGAATCCTGGGACGGAAAACAAGGCAGGACTTCAGGCTACCTTGATTCATGACCGTTTTCATGACGGACTCGCCACCTGAAACCCGAGACTTGCTGCCTTAGGGTCAGTTTCCTCACCCATAAAAGGAGACAACAGAGCAAATATCTGTGGAATATCTGCCATGTGCCTGACAATGTTCTAGGTGCTGGGGATACTCTAGGGGGAAAGAGCCAAGGAGTTTGTATTCTGGTGAAAGAGCAGACAAGACACAGATTAACAAGCGAATACACCAATCTAGTAACCCCGGAGCACCAGAATAAAACAGAAAGCTGGAAGGGAGTGCCGAGGTTTCTGCTGTGAAATGTGCTACCCCATCCCCCACCCTGTAGGCTTGTGTCTTGGAACACTTGATCTGCATCTGGTGACACTGTTTTTGGAAGACTAGAAAACTTAGGTCAGTGGTTCTCAACCTTCCTAACGCTTCGACCCTTTAATACAGAGCCTCATGTTGTGGTGACCCCCCCACCACCACCATAAAATTATTTCCATTACTACTTCTGAACTCTAATTTTGATACTGTTAGGAATCATAATGTGAATATTTATGGAGACAGAGGTTTTTCAAAGGGCTGCAGACCCACAGGTTGAGAACCACTGCTTTAGCTGGTGAAGCCTTGCTGGGGGAAGTGGGTTACTTACTGGGGACTTGATACTTAGTTTTACTTTCTATCTAATCTCTGTTTCCTATCTGCCAAGCAAGGTACCGGGCGCTCCTGCCACTGTGCCTGCCTTTCGATGATGGATTGCATCCTCTTAAACCGTGAGCCAAACCGCTCCTTCTCCGCGTAAGTTTCTCAGTGTCAGGGATTTAGTCCCAGCAATGAGAAAAGCAATGGATCCAATAAGGAATGATGACAAAGGGGATGAATTGCTTCATCCCGAGGCAGGAAGGAACTGGCTGAAATGTGGCATTTGAACGGAGGAGAGGATATATTTGGGGAGGTATCCCCAAGAGAGGACTTGACAAGGACAAATGCCCTGAGGCTTTCGAAGTTGTTCTGTGGGCATAAATAAAGCATTAGCGTGGCTCCTGGGACTCAGGCAGCACTTCGTTGGTGCCTGTTCTCATTTTTTAAAACATAAAGGAAGTATTTGCACAGCATTTTTTGCTAATAGTTGACCAGCAACAATGGCATTGTCTAACTTTCCTCAACTTTAGACCTCTGCTATTCACCTCCTTGATATCACCTTCTTTGTTTACGAAGATAATGCTTTTACCTCCCAGTTCGCCATAAAATAACCCAAATTAGCATCTCACCCAAAATGCCTGGCTGTATTTTATCAGAGGACTTTGCACAAAATATTTACATGTTTACTTAGGCTACTTTTATTCCAGTGTCAACTGGTATAGAAGTTTAGAAGTTGGCATCAGAGGCTCTGCCCTTGGTTCCTGGGCTTGTGCAGCCACCCTGAGTTCACGGGGCTGTAGGGAGGGTCCAATGAAAGGCTGACTCTGGGTCCCTCCTGTGACCCATCACATCACATTGACTCACTGCTGTCTGAGGAGTGCTAACTGAGTCTGCTGAGCTCACCGCCGTGGCTGTGGTGGGACTAAGCCCACCCACGTTTTGGATGACTAGGAAATACAAGCCTGAGACCAATCCTTGCCCCCAAGGAAGACACAAAGCCAGTCAGAATCCCAGAGGGACTCTTCTGTTTTCAATATTCTTTGAGATGCAAGCTGATGGCATTTGTTTAGGTTGGCATTGAAAAAGAATCATTCTGTTGTGAATCCAAGTTGCTTAGAAAAACGTTGATGATGTCTCCAAGAATATGATTAAACTAGGCACACTCTGCAGGAGGGGAAGGAAGAGAAATTGCTCTGTTTTCTAAAGACTGTGCAATTAGGGTTATAGACATGGTGTAGCTCAAAGGAGACACTTCAGTGTCAAGACCAGTGGGGCTTTGGGTACTTCAACTCAGATTCTCAAGGTCTAGATTTAAGGCAATAGGTGTGTTTATGCTAGGCCTCCATTTCTTTTGGATTACCGCATTTTAGACCAGAAAGAAATAAAGGTGTCTCTGAAAGTGGCTGAAAAGACCACAAAAAGTTATAGGGGGACCACAGTGACTGTATCAGAACAGCCCAGCCACATTCCAGACCGTCACTGACCCCAAAGGCAGAAAGGGACGGATACTGAAATGCAATTTCTTATTACCATCATTCCTCATTACCGACAGGAAGAAGACAGAGGGGGATGAAGAGGGCTCATTTCAAATTCCCAGGTCAGGTTGAATCAGCTTGGCCACCCACATGCTTGTCCCAGTCAGTTCAAAGAGTGGTTCCATTGATACCGAGAGTGTAACAAGGGAGCTTCCCACCCAAGCTTAATTTCTTGCCAGGAGGGTTGGGAAGGAACACTGTGGAGTTAAGATATTTCTAAGTCCTCCAAGAGTAAGCCTTGAAATTGCCTCACTGCCTCTAAAGATGCATGCTGTCACATTAAGTACCAGTTCCTTTGACTCTTATCTACGTCCCCTTTAAATAGATGATATGAAGGTGTTTCTTACAGCAAGAGCCTAAATTTTAACCCATCTTGAGGTAGGATCGGTTCAGGAAATAAGACAGCTGTGATGCCCATGAGCATGCTAGGATGCTCTCTGAAGGTCAAGTACAATCGAGACTAGGTGCCCTGGACAGAATACATGCTCAACATGTACCTGCCATGATTATGTACTTTTGGGGGAACTCACTATCATCTATCTATTTCCTATGTCCCACCTTTCCATCACCCAAGGAGCATGCCTGTAAGCTAACTTTGATAGGTTATTACAGGCTAATACCTGTAATAATTTAGCCCATAAGCTGAATTATTTTCTAATTAATGAAAAAGAATCATGGTAAGAAAGAGGATTGAAGAGAAATGGGCATGAAAGTCAGGGAGAGAGAAAGGTTAGGACAAAGGAAGTGATGAAGATGCCAAGTGATTTGCATAAAAATATGAACCCGGACATCTGAACTGGCTATAATTTCTATGTTAATTCTTAAATTATTTTTTAATTTTACTCCAGGCACAAATAGGAAAGAATAGAAAGGGAAGACAGGCAGGGAGGTAAGAAAGGGAGAAGATAAGGATCCCCATAGTCAAGTAAACAATTAGACATAAAAACATCTTACATACCACGCCTCTGGGGACCATCACCTTCTTATCACCTGCTGTCATCCAGTTATGTTCTGAGAGGAACCTCTCATCCACTTCTTGAACTTTCAGCTCCAGGACCCTTTCAAATCTCAAGACTGGAAGCTTTTAACTCTTGAGAAGATGGACTCTAAGTTCCATGGTTAGCCTCCATTGGCAACTAGTGTTTAAGATGCATTGGCAAGCCAGCAGGAAAGCATTATCAATAGGCTTGTACTATAACACAATGCTTGGCTTGGAGCACTGTGCTGGAGTTAGTGTTTTGAGAGAAGACGATAAAATGTGGGGCATGAACGGAGCACTGAGATGGCTGGTCTCAACTGTCAACATAGCTGGATTTAATCTTTATGACGTTAGTGAGCATGTTGGGCATGTCTACCTGAGCCTTTCCATAGAAGAATAATTGAGGAACCACTCTGTGTGTGGGTGGCACCATCCCATGGGCTGGGGTCTCACACAGAACAAAAAAAAATGAAAAAGGAAAAAGTGAGCTTTACCAACATTCATTTCTCTGCTTCCTGTTTGCAAGCACAATGTGACTTCATGTTTCTGCCATGATTTCTCCACCATGATGAATGACATCCTGAACCCATGAGCCCAGACAAAACCTTCCTTCCATAAGTTTACTTTGGTCATGCATTTTGTCACAACAAAGAGAAACTAACATATGTGTTCAAAGTCCCCTTCCTCTTGAGTCCTACCTTGAGATCAGAAGGACTTCCCTCTTTGGTGAGGTTCGCATATCAACATTATTCAAAGGTCACCATCCAGTATCTTCTGGCCCAGTCCAGAGGCATCATTCCAAGAAACACATATAACAGAACCAGATCCTTAGCTACCTAACACAGATACACAGATAATAAAGACTTTTTGAAAGGATGGATCAGAGAAAGGAAGCTGTTGATTGAGTTAATATTGGCAACTAATATCCTAGCTTAAATGTGTGAAACAGCCAGTTGCTATTCTTTATGAGTAAAACAAATGGAGCTGCATAGTCAAAATTATTTTTATTTTTTTTTAAGTAATCACTTACTTTGGAAACTGAAGAGTAACTATGGACAAAATATCATGCAATTTGGGATTCAACCCTAGACCATGGTTTTTTAGAAAAGGAAAATATTAGGGTGAAAGGATAATTGTCACACAAATAGACTTTGGGGTTCATGGACCTGTGGAGCACATTCTACTGCTTGAATGAACTCTCATGAAATCAGTTCTACTCAGGTGTCTGAATGGGCTATAACGTCAGGGCAAGTGCCTCCTTTTCAGTGATGACCACTTGCCTTGTGCAGGGATTAGATGAAGTGCTTAAGCCTACCATGCCTTCAGGAATGACAGTACTTACTTCACAGATGTGTTGTCTGTTATTTAGATAAATTAATCCATGCAATGTGTTGGAATAAATGCCTAGCATGTGGAAAACACTGAATCAGGTTAAAGATCTGTGGCTGAAAGAACGGATCTGGAGTTTTACAGTATGGTCTATTTTCATCTAAGTTTCTTGGAGGTGGTATATTATGAGTCAAATTGATTCAATCAAAGAGATGACCCTCATCTTAGGATGGCTTAAAGAAACAATCGTACAATGAGAAATCATGGTATTTATCACAATGTGGACTTCCGGCCTGGTCGTATGGCAGTTTGATCTGATTCCTTGACATGACATTAAGTTTCTGCCTTTTTATAAGAGGGTCATGGCATCTAATTTCCAAGTTATTGGAGAATGATGAGAGAACCAGGTGAAGGTTTTGGCTCTCAACTAGTACCCACATTCTGGAATGGGTTTTATTAGGAAGACTCTGGTAACTGGCACCAGTGAAACTCCAGGAAGGAAATGGCCAGGAAGAAATACCAGTGAATGGAAAGAACACCAGTTCTCTCCGTTCTGTGTGCAGGAGGTGAGCTGGCAAGGAGCACCAATTGTGTGCTGGGTGTATTTCCTCTACTTACTGGTTAAGTTGTGATCCCTTGGCCTTCCCAGCACGATCCCTACTGTATACTAAAAACACCGTCAGCCTGCATCCCACAGGGAAATCGCCTCGTGTGCTGAAGGTAATCCAATTCCTCCATGACAATCCTTGGTTTCTCTCACCTCTACTTCCCCTTTTTTATTTTCTGGTTCAGCAACTACCCATGTATCCATTGCCATAAGACAGTGAATCTCACACACTCCTCACATCTGATACAGGGAGACCAAATCTCCTAGCGATGGAGGAATGAGCACCAAATGTCAAAGCTAGCAAACCCGAGAACTCCATGGGAAGTGATATCTTCAATGCAGTGTGCTGGCTGCTTCCACTAACCTAACCTTAGCAGCCTCGGGCTCTTCCATTCAGGAACCAACACAGAGACTGCATCAGGAAAGATGTAGGAATGGGTTGGAATTTCCACACCCCATGACTTTTAGTTCATTCCCTAAGTCATTCCAGAAGGAGTTGAAATAGGAAAATCGAGGGCTGCCTGGCCGTGTCTGAATTCTGAAAGCTGAACTTGTACTTGAGGCGTAAGAGTTTTCACAAAAGAAAAATCTAGAAATCTGCTCTGAAGAGATGCAGCCCTTTTGTTGGTGTTTTTCTGGGAAGCTGGTAATGAACCCATAAATGCTAATGAGGAATGTGCTGTGGCTCCCCAGCAGGGTTAAGTCAAACCAGCCCAGTTAGAGGACAGAATTCCAGGGCTTGGAAGATCGCACCCACTCTGCCACACTGGGCTGGCCACTGCCTGAGGAAGAGTACTGTCTGCCTTGTCAGCTCGGCTCACACCCTTTCCACCCCGGCCTCTCTGACCTAGATTATTTCCCCAGGAGGAGGCTTGCAAAGGCTTCTTTTCAATGTCACACTAGAGTTTTTAGTTCCTCATAGGCTTGGTCACTTGCTATGTGCTGAGTACCAAGGCTGTACTGTGCCAAGAGATAGCCAGGAGCTGTGAGAAGTGACTCCCCGTAGGCTGCTTCGTGCCCTCCTCTTCTTCTGCCCCTCCGAGCCAAGATTTGCGATGACTCCTGGGAGTGTCCTAAGAACAGGACACGTGGTCATTCTTTATTCCTGTCTCACATTATCAAGAACCCCTTCTTTGTGCCTGAGCAGTGTCCTAGCTTATGGTCTCACTGCTCGCAGACTGTGGCTCATGTAGATGCTTCAGATCCCTAGGATGGAGGCTACGAGGTGATGGGCCAGGAAGCAGCCTACAAGATGTAAGAGCGGCCACGGGGCCTACAGCCTGACAAGGAGGGGCCTTGGGGAAGATATCCCCTACACATCTTCCTTGATGGCAGCCCATCAGTAGACACAAAGTCAGACAAAAAAAATGGACAATGGCAGGCTTGAGGAACTCTACAACCTCATTCCCCAAGACATGCTATGGGAGCCTGAAGAGTGAGTTAGGCCAGGGCGATACACTGTTTCTGCAGCCAGCTATTTCCTCAGCCTCCTCCCTCTTTAGACATATCTATGCACACTACTATTAGCATGTTGCCCTTCAGTCCTTCCTGAAGGACTCCACATTAGGTACTGGACAAAGGCAATGATAGCTTCTGTAACTCAGAGCCTTCCCCATGGCGGGCAGATGGATGCTGATGGACATCTTTGTGTTCTAGGTGAACACAGCTCACTGGTACAGCACTCCTCGAGCATGTGTGTATGACCCTGGGTACCAAACAACAGCAGTAGGGCCCTGGCCTGAGCTTCCTGTGTTTTGCATGGAATAAAGCTCTTTGCCATGTGTCTGACAAGGGTGGGTCATGGGGAATAGAGGTCATCTCCTGACCTTGAGGCCCTTAGAAAAGTCCATCTGTGTAGTTAAGAGACAGGAACACAGATGACTCAAACCAGCACAAAGATGGACTCCTAATGCATTTATGGCTGAATTTAGTACTATCTCCCACTGTTCGCTTGGTGGCTGGAAAGATGGGGGAATATGAAGGCTGGGAACACGGGAGTGGATCTACGTTCCTAGAAACCTAAAGCACATGCTTTGTTTGAATTTCTTCACACTGAGTATGCATAGCCGAGTATTCATTACAGAACATTGTTCAGGAGCCTTTGGTGGTCTTGATCTACTACATCCCTCTCTCTATAGCCACTCCAACAGCTGTTCAGAGAGAGAGGGAGGGACAGCAAGGAAAGGAGAGGAGATGCAGGTAGCTGGAGTATCTTATACACAGCTGGTCCTTCAGCACAAAAACATCTCATTTAAATGCAATACTCAGAAGCCTGAGATAAAGAGTTCACAACTTAGGGGTGAAGAAATTGAGATGCACAAAAGGTTGGTGGGGGGGAAAGAGTAGAAGGGGGACAAGAGAAGGTAAAGGGGGGAATATAATCCAGATACATTTTAGACATACATGAAAATGTTATCATGAAACCCATTATGATATATAATGATTATATGGTAATAAAAACTTTAAAAACAAGAAAGGTAACCTCTCAAGAGCACCCGTGAGCAGGTAAGCCATGCCAGGTGCATGGCCCATTGTAAGGGCTGGCTTCCAGTCTTCCGGAAAGGAGGTCTCTGTTCTCAAAAATCTGCAGTACAGCTCTTCGGCGCTTCCTTGACAGTCACCACATGGTGGTCCTCTGTGTTCCTGCAGATTGAAGCTTTTTCTCACCATGGGGATGGTTGCTGGTGGCCAGCCAGAGCTAGGCAAGGAACAGGTAGAGGTAACTGGGCTCCAGGGTGTGTGCCAGCACCAACATCTCAGTCCAGCAACCACTGAGGTGCTGAGTGTATGGACAGCAGGACTCTTGGAAGCACCCTGGCTGCATCAGGCACAAAACATGGGCCTTTGGGAGCTATGCCTGCTGGAGAGGAGAAACTACCCACAGCTGCTTCTAAGAAATCCTCATACTGTTACCTTGTTCCCTCACAGCATCTCTATTTCTGGCCAAACCACTCTTCTTGTGGAGTCTGGCAGATAAAGACAGGTGAGCGAAGAAGATTCTTTTCAAGTGTGGGGTAATAAGGTGGTCCACATATATTGAGCAGACTGATTGGCAGATCCAGGAAGAGCATTATGCAAACAATTTACACCATGGGGACCCGATCCCTTCATCTTGCTCACCCCCTGGGAACTTGACCTGGGAATGACTCACCAAATAGGGACAAGCTGGCTTGCCAGTACAAAGGTCAATGCCAAAAACTTTAAAAGAATGAAGGAGTTAAAAATGGTGTAACTAACCCATCTTTTAGAAATGGGTTAATGAGATTTTTTTTCTTAAAGAAAATAGCTAAGAAGAAGTCAGTTGAAGCACTTCTGGAAAGAGAGAGAGACACTAGCTCATCTCTAAAGTGTGTATTTCTCATTGGGGGGGTGTGTATGTGCGTATCTGTGTGTGTGTGTGTGTGTGTGTGCACGCGCGCGCGCGCGCACGTACATGCACCCTATACATATATGTATGTGTGCAGCATGCATGCTAGCAAGGGGTGGCTAGGGAAGTGCATTGGCACAGTAAGAAGAGCTACAAACGGAAGCACAGAACCACTGACATCAAGGAAGGGGTGTCCTCCAAAGCCCCCCCTGGCCTCCTTCCACTGAGCTTTCTCCTAAGCCGTCTTCATTTCAGGCTTAGGTTTCCATAAACACTGCAGTTATTTATTTTATTTGTGTTTGAAATGTTAAACAAGTCCCGAAAAGCAAAAGCTGTGGAGGCAGCATGTGGCCTCTCCAGAGAGGAGCTGCGCCACAAGTATCCTCTGCAAGGGCTTGCCAAGGCTTCTTCTCCCCCACACAGCTGCCCCCGAGTCTCCGTGGAAGTCTCCCAGCACCCCTGCCCTGGCTTCAGAGCCCTGACAACCCCAGGCTCCTAATCTGATTCACTGTTGTACCGAGGACACTTCATCCTCTGGTCCCTTCTGAGGAGAGCGTTCCACTGGAATGTTCTCTCTCCGGGCAGAGAAATGATTAATGGCATGAACAGCAGCAGCAATGCCAAGGGTGATGGCTGGCACTCACTGAGCGATCACCAGGGTGAGGAACTGCCGCACCCAAGATCAGCAGGAGGCATTCTCACATGGCAGTCTTAGCGCCTGTGTGGTAGGTGTAGTGGGTAGCCTTCCAGCTTTGACCTGGAAGTACTACCCCCTTTGAGGCTTCGGTAACTGTCACGCCTACAAGGCGGAGCCAAGAGAGGACCCTTGAAGACCCGAGATCCTGAGGGGCCGGCTCTCTTGGTTCTTGGATCCTGGACGCCGGAGGTAGACCAAGCAGAGTTCTCCAGAGAACACCTCCGGACTGCACTACGCCTTTCCCAGACCCTGTAACCCATCCCTTCACTTGTAAGTTACCCCACAAAATAAACCTCCCTTTTAACGACGTGGAGTTGCCTTAATATTTTAACCAATAGGTAGGTGCCTCCATTCTGCCCATTTTACTGATGAGAAAGAAGACTGAGTTGGGGAAAATTAAAAGATATGGTTATAAGAGACATAACCAGAAGTGTAGAATCTAGAAAAAAAAAAAAACTACGTCAATGAGCTCACTGAAAACTCTGCAATCAGGTGGAAAAAAATATTTTAATGTAGCATTTATTTTAAAACTAACAGCAGCCGGGCGTTGGTGGCGCATGCCTTTAATCCCAGCACTCGGGAGGCAGAGGCAGGCAGATCTCTGTGAGTTCGAGGCCAGCCTGGGCTACCAAGTGAGTTCCAGGAAAAGGCACAAAGCTACACAGAGAAACCCTGTCTCGAAAAACCAAAAAAAAAAAAAAAAACCTAACAGAATTCAGGACTGGAAAGGGTTTAAGAGCTTTTGCTGCTCTTACAGAGAACCTGGGTTCGGTTCCCAGTATCCATGTTATGAGGCTCACAACCCCCCGTAACTCCAGTTCCATAGGCTTTGATGCTGTCTTCTGGCAGCAAGGACTCTGCTCCAGTGTGATATAGAGGCAGAGGAGGAGGCTGTGCATGCAACCACACCTGTTCTGGACAAGTTTCTTCACGGCCTTAGCCAAGCCTAACTCCGAGACCCTCGTGGTTCCTCTATCTACCAAGGCTTCCCCAGCTCCTCTTCCTCAGAGTCGGTGCAGATACACAATGGACTGTCAGCTGTCAAATTTGTCACCAGACCGCCCGGGCTACCTTATTCTCTAAGCCTCTCAATCCTGCTCATTCCTAAGTCAACAACACGGGGCACAGATGTGTGGGGGCACAGATACACACAGCTTGCACCCTAACTTCTGCCCTTGCGAAGAAAAAGATGGCAATGGAGGTGGGAGACGATGAGGAGAGGAGTGGAGACTGTAGGGTCAGAATCCAGGTCTTGAGGAAAGGGGAAGGGAATCGCTGACATCGCCGTTTGTTCCCAAACTCACACCTGAATGTGTGGCACTGGGGGTGTAGTGCAGGCAGGCAGCTATATGAGTGTGCCCTCCTGGTTTACAATGGGCAGCATTTGGGCCCATTTGGAAGGGATCCTAAAGAAGTTGGGGAGGTGAAGCTAGCCAGAAGTAGCCTCTATCCACCATGCCGCTAAGAATCTCAGCCACGCAGGCCTAGACAATATGGCTTCTTTGCCACGCCTGAGACACCTCAGTTTCTAACTGTCCCCTCTCAAGAACATGGGTTTGGGGTCAGACAGTGGTGGCTTCGAATCCAATTGCTTGCTGTGTATTCATGGACATGTTGTCCTCTCTCTCCTATAAACTGAAATAGATTGTTTATCATGCAATATATTCTGATTACAGCTTCCCTTCCCCCAACTTCTTCCAGATCCTCCCCACCTCCCCTTGTAGTGACATCACCCTTCCGCCCCAATCCACGCCTTTCCTTTTTCTTTATTACTAGAAGACAAACAGTCATCTGGAAAATAATATCAATACGAAATAAAAGTAATCTTAGTTTCAAATGTGATGATGGTGATTATGTGAAAGGTCTGGTACTGTCCTCACGAAACTGTGTTTAGCCCCCATGACTGGCTTTGATTCCTCCACTATAACCTCATCGGAAACCGGGGGTGGGGGATGGGGGGAGGGGACTGACATTAGTATTTAGTCTTTGCAAATAACTTCTTAGATTTCCTGGATGTCAGTGTAATGTTACAGATCCTGGGATCTAGAGAGAGTCTAATGGCCAGTGTGACTGTGAGATGCTTTGAAATATGTGCTTAGACAAGGAGCTGGGAACAAGGAGAGTGTGTGTGGTCTAGGTGAAATGAGGTATCGCAGCCTCAAAGGCAGCAAGGGGAAGACAGTTCATTTCGATCTACGTGTCAACAGGCCCTGTGGATTTGGAACCGTCTTCACTACTGGGAAAGCAGTGGATGGGGTGAATTCGGATAACTTCACAGATTAGGCAGTGAAGGTAAACATGCTTTCCAGACACTTTCCCTCATGCCAGGGTTCCTTGGCCTCCACAGGGCACTGTCCAGGGCTGATTTCATCTGTGTCCAGCTCTAGGACCTCCCTGCTCCTGCCCACCCCATATTGGACACCCCTGCTTCCTAACTGGTTTATCCACTAGGCAGCTTCTCTGTGGCCTTATGTTTTCCTTAGCTCTTCTCTGCTCTTGCCCTTGTGGGAAACAACAACCATCTTCCCCTGCCTCTAGAGCCCAGACCCTGCCACATCCTCAGTGTTGTCAGTGACATGCTTCCAACATCAGAACTTCCACCTCTCCTCCCAAGCCAGTCCCACCGGCCTAACCACTTACTATGCCTTCTCCTGACTTCCTCCCCAACCGTCAGCACATTCCCAGTCCTCAGCCAAGCCTTGCCTCACTCCTGGAGACAGGAGAGCACTTTCTTAGCCTATAGGCGGTATCTCTTCCTCCTGGAGCAGAATTTGTGGCCACAGGATTGTGAAAAGTTGCAGACCTGTCAGCAGCAAGCACCTCATGCTACCGTCAGGAGTCCGTGGTATGAGGTCCCTTTTAAGATCCTGGATCGCAAGGAAGACAGAAATTGAACATCCAGTACTGATAATAACTGAAGGTGGAAGGCTCAGATTTGGTTTTTCATCCCAGCTGTTTCCTGGCAGACATTTTCACAGGTGTCTTTGACTAGTCATAGATTCAGTTACCAATGCCCGCCCCCCTTCTCAGGTGTAAATGGAATTTTTTCATCAAGAACTATCAAGATCATCAAGGCTCAGATCATCAATGTTTTTCCACGTAGTTAGGAGAGCTAGAAGCAACCTGGACTTTGCATCTGTTCCAGGGCAGACAGGACAGTAAATACGAAAATGTATTTAAGAGCAAGGACTCCACATTCTGGCTACCCATGTGATCGCCTTGCCTGGTCAGGAGCAGTGAAGTTCTTTCTCTCCATTGGCAGAGAACTCAAGCAGGAAAAAAATACACACACACACACACACACACACACACACAAACACACACATATATATACACATGGTACTTAGCAATAAACTTGTTCTATAAAACTGCTATGGTTTGGATCTTGAATGTGCCCCAAAAGCAAATGTATTGGAGGCTGGGTCCTCAACCCCTGGTGTTACTAAGAAATGATTAAGGTTCCTGCACTACTCATCACTCTGTATTCCTGCCACAATGAACTATTCCGTCACAGGTCCAAAGCAACAGACCCAAGTGAATTCATACTCACTGAGAACTGTTAACCAAAGCAAACCTGCCCTCCTTACACATTGATTCTCTCAGGTAGTTTGTTAGTGTAATGGAAAGTTGATTAATACAATGACTTTTAGTGGAAATAGCTTTTGCTAGACACTTTCCTGGGACTTAACAGAAGTGGAGGTTCAGTCGCACCGCTCACTGGTGAGCTATTGGACTTCTGATACAGAAAAGCTAGCTCAGCATCATCTAACTCCTCGTCCTCTGGGCTCCATGTTCAAGTAGACAGAGTGAGGCTACAGCACTTCCCCGCTTCCTAGTCCAACCACACCACCTAGCTCAGCCACTCTCCCATTGCCCTTCACCTGAACTACTGGGATCGATTCCTCTACCGTCCATCTCCCCTCTTCATCCATCTCAACCCGCTCAACAACCTGAAGCCACGTTTGTTTTCCTGGCTTTAGTTCATAAATAATTTAGTTATATTTGGCTCATAAATAATTTCAATTGGTCCACACATCCTCTCAAAGAGTAGACTCTAGCTGCAATCCAGAAGTCCCCATGTTTCCTTGCAATGCAGTGTATCTCTGCTCCCCTCTACAAATGCAAAGACGTAGTCAGTTCTGTGACTGACAATGTTGGTCAAACCCCATTCCCCTGTGATCCATCTTTCTTTCCGTAGAGACCTCCTTATTTTAATTCCATCTTCTCTCCTCTATCTATTCACTAATACCCATCCTAACAAATCTAGCTTGCGATAAGCACCATTAGAATCGACTGGACCAGCATCCGTTTTTAATGGGACGTCACTTTTCCCAGACTCTATTCACATGGCAGGCACCTGCCCCTGCAAGACCAGTATGAGCATTCCATCTCCAAAGAGAGGATTGCCCTATACGTGGTGATATGGCCATGCCAGAGCAATCAGTGTCTTCTTGGAGATCTGTTAGGTAGTGCTGGAGAAAGAGGCTATGGGCTAAGTGCCTGGCTTCTAGACTCCCTTTGTCTTCTAGCTCCTGTCCTGGTAACATAACTCTTTTCATTTTATATATATATATATATATATATATATATATATATTTCAGATATATGTGCATATATTTCATATATATATATATATATATATATCTGAGGCCATTGAATTTACCAGTTGTGTGCAGCAATAACTAATTCTCTGATTACTTTCAATAAATAATTCCTGTTTCACTTATTTTAGAATTGTACTTCTTCCACTGATAAGGTAAAATAGACGTAATAGATACACACTACACTGTGGAATGTAGACTGGCATGCGTGTGTGTTCCTCCCTGTGAGTGTGTAAACATTGTTCTTATGTGCCTCCCTGTAAATTGCTTGAGGGCACTTTATCTTAAGTACATCTGTATCTTTCATGCTACCTCACATATAATATGGCTTAAAATATTTCTTACTTGGCAGAGTGAATGGAAAGATAAATATTAGATAAACAAGCTATTCTCCAGCATTATAAATCTCACTGACCACCCCTATTCCGTATACTCTGGAAATAGAGGCAAATGTTCATTGTATTTCCAAGGTCGTTTTCGTTCAGTAAAAAAAGTAAAATAGCATTGTGTTTCTGGATTCCACAGGCATCCTGTAGAAAAGCTGTAAGTTCTGTATGGGTCCAGGCTCTCCAAAGTCACAGGGAGGGACTGAGCCAAGTCTGCTGAGGGATGCTGACACAAGCACTGCTGAGACTCAGTCTCCACTGGATACGAGAACACAAATAACGGCTAAGAGGCTTTAGAGATGAGGAAGCAGAGGGTGGACGTCTTGAGGCCCCACTGCCCTGAAGAGAAGCTGCAGTGAAATGAGCCTCAGCAAACAGTCCTGGTTTGGAGAATCTTCCTGCCATATTTGTCAGAAACTGGGGTGACATAGGACTAGCTTCCTGTCTTGTCCTGGAGAAGACAGTCTGTTTATCTAAGGGGCAATTATGTATGGAATGCCCGGCTTATGTCATAGTTGCGTTTTTTAATTTCCTGTTTCTTCTGCCCTTGTTTAGTATGGGTGTCCAGGCTACCAGACAGGGCTTCTTTGGTTGTGACAACTATTGGGCCATAAGGCCTAAATTTGTGTCTCATTTTCTTGCCCAGCCAGTCACTGGCTCCACCTACCCCAAACCACTGTTCTTCATTGTTCTTCGGAAAGAACTCAGCGGCACAGTGAACAGCTGTTTCCATTGGACTGGCCAAGTGGAAACTGGGACAGAGCCCAGACTGCTCTCTTGTATCCACTGAGATGGTGGGTCTCTGGCAAATCCAACTGGTACTCGCCAGTGCACCCTCAGCTGGAGCTTGCTCAATTTGACTTCAAATAAGAGCGGCTCCCATGCCCATCCCTTGTGTTCTGTGAAGCAAGAAGCCCCATGATACACCTAACTAAATCTTGAGACAGGCTCTCACTAAGTCACCCAGTTGACCGTGAACTTCAAAGCCTCCTGCTTCAGTCACAGGACAGCTGGGATGACAGGTCTGCACCACCAGGTCCAGGTCACCATTCTTATTTCTCTGCGCACTTCGAAAATTCATGTCTTCTTGCGGTGAAGAGAGTCTCTACATTGGTCCATTGTCTTCTCTATTGCTTCTTTATTGTGTTCCCCAAAAGTGAACTTTTGAAGACATAAAGCTAGTACTACCTGCAGGCTGCTGAAGCCTATCGCCATTCTTCAGGTCCCCTGGAATAGAATGTAACAGTCAGAACCCTATGGAACTGGCTCCCTGCATGTATCCCATGTTCTCACCAGAACCTCATTTTTCTTCCGTTCCTGACTCTTCCAAATGCTTCAACCTGCTGTGCCCTTTTGTGCCTGACACCTCAGGGCTTCACTCATGAGGTTTGTCTCCTCTGACAGTCCTACCTCCACTGTCTCTAAAACATCCCAGCTACAGGTGTGACGTCATCTGGGAAGCCCACATGTGCTAGACTTAAGGGACCCTATTCTGTGACACTCAACACTTGACACCTTTGGGAACACAATTTTATTATAAGAGTGTGTGTGTGTGGCCTCCAAATTCAATACCATCCTTTGTTTACTCATGGCTAGTCTGAAGTTTGCTGCGCAATAGGCTTGCAACTTGAAACAAATATTTGTAAAGAAAACAGACAACCAGAGAGACAGATACCAAGGAGAAAAGGGCCACAAAACTGAAAGTATCTGATGCATTACATTTTGCATTGGGGATAAATGAGTCAGAAAATATAAAAATCACCAGGCCGTACAGCTTCGGTACTTAGCATAGCATTCCTATGCTGTGGTGGTTTGAAAGAAAGTGGTCCCCATAGACTCATAGAAAGCAACCTTATTGAAGGTATAGCCACAGGTGAGGTTTTAGAAGCTCAAGCTGGTTTCAATGTCACCCTCTATTCCTGCTGCCTGTGGATCCAGATGTAGAACTCTCAGCTACTTCTCCAGCACCAGGTCTGCCTGCATGCCACCATGCTTCCTGCCATGACAATAATGGACTACACCTCTGAACTGTAAACCAGCCCCAATTAAACGTTTCCTTACAAGAGTTGCTGTGGCCATGGTGTCTCTTCACAGCAACAGAAACCCTAACTAAGACATATGGCAAGGAGGAAAGGACAGTGGACTAGGGGAGATATTCAGTGCAGACCCACAATTGTGATCAAATGCTGGCAGCCTACAGTGTAGCTGAAATGAGGTGTTTCTGACTGCTTAGTTGACTGCATGAAATTGAACTCAGTCATTGGTTTTTCAAATAGGAAGAAACTTTGTTCTTGAGGCTTGGTGAAAGGAGAATATACTCTAAAGTGGAAAGTTAAGGGACATTAAGATCTATCTAGCAATAGATCTATTTCTGTATGTACTGGGTTAAAATGTAGGAGTTTATTTTGCAATTTGCTAGCTCTGTGACCTTGAATAAGTTACTTAACGTCTCTGAGATTCAGTTCCTTTGTTGTGAAATGGACATGATAGTGGCACATGTCTAAATGGATGTGATGAAATGTGTTTTGCATACAGTGAGCACTGGGTCCATATTGGTTTTTTATTAGTGATTGTTGGTGCTTTATTATTGAAATCTTCGAACCAGAACAGAATGATGACTTTGTGAAGATGTTTTACCTCCCTTCTTATCTTCTCTCTACTATGATAGCTATTTGTATATCTAATCCCCATATGGATTATCCCTTTCTGAGGCAATGATCCAAATCTGTTCTATCCAAAAATTTTTTGAGTTATTTATTTTTATTTTGTGTGTGTAAGTGTTTGCCTACATGTATGTATGTGCATCATATATGTGTCTAGTGTCTGTGGGGGACAGCATAGGGCAATGGGTCACCTGGAACCTGGGATTGCAGATAGTTCTGAGCCAACATGTGGAAGCTGGCACTGAACCCAGGTCCACTGCAAGAGCAACTACTGTGCCATCTCTTTGTCTCCATGTTTTACTTTAGGAAACTCCAGAGCCCTTAAACCTAGGGAAGCATTTCATAAGTCTATGTTGGGTTGGGAGATGTGGTCGCCTTAATCATCAGAGGAATAATTGGGCCAAGACAGCACAGAGCTTGTTCAGATGCATCATTCTAATTCCCTCATCCCTTCTGTCAGCTACTTAACCAAGTGCCATTGACTGATGTGTGGATTATTTTCCTCGTTGGGGTGATAAAATACCTAACCCAAACAACCTAAGGGAAAAAGGGTTAATTTGTCTCACAGTTTGGGAGTCCTGTCCATCATGAAGGGCAAGTCTTGGCAGCAGATGGCTCCAGGGTGGCAGACATGTTCAGCTGAGACACTTCACCTCCTCATATCGGGCACAGCACTGAGCTGAGAGCAGACAGGAATTTGGGTTGGGTTGTAAAAACGGAAGCCTGTCCTCAGTGACCCAGTTCTTCTAGCCAAGTGCCACCTCCTAAAGCTTCTACAGTCCTCCAGCTAGGGACCAAGTGTTCAAATATATGAGCCTGTGGGGGACATTTTACATTCAAACCACAACAGGTAGCAACTGACATGCAATATCTGGCTGTTAGAGATGGACAATAAAGGTCTGCATGGTCTTTGGGACTTGTGGTCCAATGATTCCATGGTCCTGGTGCATTAAGGAGCGGTGTGAAACCCCTGCTACCTTGAGAGACTTCAGTACTGACATTAGATTTTTGTGTTGTTTCTCTACACTGACCTTCATCCTTTGCTTTGCTGGAAAGAATAAGTAAGTAAGGCAGCTTAGAGGCAGGTGGGAAATCAAAGCAGAGATACAGAGAGAAGAAAGGAAAGGAGGGAGAGACGCCTAGTTGCAGCCCAAGGAGCAGCAAGATGCCAGCAGATGGTAACTTCGTAGCCACATGGCAAAATAAAGATTAATAGAAATGGATTAATTTAAGATGAAAGAGCTGGCTAGCAAGAAGCCTGCCATAGGCCATGCAGTTTGCAAATAATATTAAGCCTCTGAGTGATTATTTTATAAGCAGCTGCTGGACCGCGGAGCCAGGCGGGACTGGAGAAACTTACCACTATAGTGTAACTTGACCGTTTCTTTATGTTAATTCAAGCCCACTTGTATTTTCCATGGGCAGTAGCAAACCACTATATCCATAAATCTAGGCTCATTTGATGATCCCACCATCAGCACCTGATGTTGTCACGGATACTTTCCAGGGTGTGAGTATTACAGCATGTTAAGTGTGCCCACTGATGGGCATGTCTAATCAAATTGCTTATTTTCACTAAACCTTTTCAACAGCAGGTTAAAATCTGTTTCAAAGGAATAACTGTAAAGCTTCACAAACCCTGAATTTCAGAGAGGCGGTCTCTAAATACGTATCCTAAATGTCATCTGGGAAAAGCACTCCCTGACCTTTATCTTAGAGGCCTTGTTCTCTTTTTTCCCAAAATTCTATTCCTCTTGTCAGGTTGAGTTTAATTGACTGATTGTGCTCCTTCTCTGAACTATAAATTCCAAGAAGGCAAAGGCTGCGTCTATTTTGTTCACCTCTAGCCACCAATTCCTAACACTAGCACAGTCCTTAGGCGGAAGAATAGGCACTCAAGTCCTAACTGAATGAATTAATGGTTCCAGGGGAAAAGGAAAGTATTCAGTCACCGACTACTAAAGAGGTGGAATAGACATTCCCAAGTCAAGAGTGGAATTAGCAAAGTTGTTTCTGCCGTCAGGAAACTCCCAGGAAAGGCAAGATCTGGTTGTAAGGTTGGAGCCTTTTAGACACTTAGACATACCCCTAACGGAAGTTCATTTTCTCATGCCTAGTAAGCCTACAACAAGCTTCCAGATTCCTAGTCAACAGCTCTGAGAGGATTCTTCTTAGGAAATTTTAATTGCAGAGCACGTTAGTGATTATTCTATGGTATTTTTCTCTTCCACTCTCCCCGGAAAAGCAGCTATTTTAATTTAAAAATCAAACGAGGTTTATAGTGATAGCTCTGTGTGCATGTGTGACTGTGTTTGGGTCCCCAGCACGCATGTAAAAGCTTGGTGTGGCAGCATGTTCCTATAACCCCTGTATTGGAACGTGGAGACAAGTGGATCCCAGAGGTTCACTGGCAAGCCATTTGAGTTCCAGGCTCAGTGAGAGACCCTAGCTCGAAAAATAAGATGGAGAGTGATTGAGGGAGATAACCAACCTTAACCTCTGGTCTCCACGGGCACACACACACAGGCAGACACACCATCATGTACACTGTACACATGCACACACAGACGCATGTCCTCCCTACACACACACCAGGTCGAACCAGGAGATGACCTACATGGAAGGACTCTAGAGCCAGGGTTTAGTTTCTGGGGATACAAAGAAAAGCACTGGACAGTATCAACATTGTCCTCGGGATCTTCTTACCAACCAATTTTAATAAATTCCCAATTTATTAAAAACAAGGCAGACGTTTCTCTTTCTCACTACCCATGTGACTTGAACTCAGATGACTTGATCAATTGCTTTTGAAAAATGATCTTTGCCCTGAATGTTTGCCCATCCATCAATTAATCTCTCTCTCCCCTTTCTTCTTTCCTTCCTTCTTCTCTTCTCCTCTCTATGACCATCTCTTCTACTCTCCTTCTTCTCTCAGCTTCATCTTCCTTTGAAGAGGAAGTTGTTATTTGAAAACATCTAACCCAGAATTTCTGTATTGAGATATTTCATTTGATTCACTGAGGTCATTTACAAGTAAACCTTTCAGGAAAAAGTTTATTGCTGGAACACATGGTAGCTGGGCTCCCCTGTTTGTGGGGAGCCGGTACCCTAAGGAACCTAATTGGCCCTGAAGACAGCGGGGTTCTTTTTTGCAGGGGATGGGGTGAGGATGGAGACAAGAACCTCCCAGTCCTGTAGTGGATGTGCTTCTCTTCCTACTCCTCAATAACACAGGAATATACAGGAATCCTGGGGTGGGAGGGAGTAAAACATATGAATAGTTTTCTCCTGTTGTGAAAGCAATAGCCTTGTGAAAGGGAGCCCCCACCCCCCAATCAGTACAGGATATAACCAGACATCAACTTCTCAGCACAAAAGAGATTTATTACCCCAGAGGGGCAAGCAGGGTGGGGGTGGGGGCTGCCAAGGCAGCAGCAGCAACAAGCACATGCAAGCAAGAAAAGGAAGAGCCAGAGAGGGTGTTTCCACAGGAGTGGACTTTTAAGGAGAAGAAGGCGGAGTCTGTGCTAGGGTGAGTTGGTGAATCCTGATTGGACATATTAG
The DNA here is from genome assembly GCA_902168325.1 of Peromyscus nudipes. Taxonomy (NCBI): domain Eukaryota; kingdom Metazoa; phylum Chordata; class Mammalia; order Rodentia; family Cricetidae; genus Peromyscus; species Peromyscus nudipes. Next base: position 45,766 of record CABHPH010126719.1, read on the forward strand.
CCAAATAATGAACTTTGATTGTTGGACCTTGGTGTTTTGTCTCAGGAATGAGTTGGTGGCCAAATAAGGGAATAGGCCTTGGGGGCTAGCTTTGGGAATGTAATGGTTTTTAGGAAGGGAAAGGAAAGGGGGTAAAAGGTAAAACCTATGTGCAATGTTTGCATGCTTGGGCCTGTGTTTGCCATGCTCGGGCCTGTGTCTGCATGCTCGGGCCTGTGTTTGCCATGCTTGGGTCTGTGTTTGCATGCTTGGGCCTGTGTTTGCATGCTCAGGCCTGTGTCTGCATGCTCAGGCTGTGTTTGCATGCTCAGGCCTGTGTTTGCATGCTCAGGCCTGT
>CABHPH010126719.1:46112-66112 GCA_902168325.1 Peromyscus nudipes
AGGCTGTGTTTGCATGCTCAGGCCTGTGTTTGCATGCTCAGGCCTGTGTTTGCATGCTCAGGCCTGCTAAAAGCCCTTCACCTTGGGTTTTTTTGTTTTGTGTTAGAGTGAAAGATCTACAACTGAATGCACAGACTAAATGTGACATTTCTCTTTTTATCACCGTCACCCCTGAAACCTTTGTTGCCAATAGGTCCCAGAACCAATCGGCAGGTTTCTTTCCCTGTGAGTCTAGCATCCTTCTCTCTGAAAGACACTGAGTCTCTAATAAGTCTCTAGAGTACGGTAGACAAAAACCACAATTTGGAAGATTGTACTAATGACCCAATGGTATCATGACTCCTTGAATTCATGATCTGATAAAACAGAAAAATCTAGTGCCACAGATGGTACATAACCCCTACTAGCAACTTCAGCCATGTGACCAGCTTGGCCAATGGAAAGATGGTGTGCCAATTCTAAGAGCCATGTATGCGACGATGACTTTCTTAGGCTTCTACCATTGTTCTGAGGACCTGTTTGGTCTGGTCCTGTGAGGAGGCTGAGAAACATGTGGAGCTGCACTGGTTCAGCCAAGCCCAGCGTGTTCAGCCAAACTCCAGAACCATTCACATGTGCAAGCAAGGGCAGCTTGGATCGGCTCAGCTCTACAGATGTGTAGGAGATAAATGTTTATTGTTATACGACACTGAGCATGTGTGGTTGGTTGCTTGTTCCACATCAAAAGTTAAATGATCACAGAGCTCAAACTTCAAGCTCCTAAGAATAACACAATGCTTTATACTCATAGAGCATTCTGGGGGCTGTCTTCATACTTTACACAGTGTGTGTTGTTGAACTTTCGTGATAGACCTATCAAATGTGTGGAGCAAATATTATTTCTCTTTTATAACTAAAGGTACTAAAGGTATAAAACAGTGAAATCAGTTTGCCCATAGCAACAAAGCTAAAGGAAAATAGAAGCTATGTTCTCCTCATTACTGCCTCAATACCTCCTTTGAAGTAGAGCTGGTAGGTGGTGGGGGACAGATGGATATAAATTATACAATCATAAGAATGTCAAAGAGAAATATGGGTGACTGAAAACCATTGGCTATTTGTTGAAAGGACTAGATTTCTCTAGAAAAGAAGTCTGGGGCAAGACAGAGGGGGTGGGGCATAAGTAACATTTTTTTTTTAAAAAAAGAGAGAGCTATGAACACAAGCCTCTAAGTTGTGTAGTATTACAAGGACAATACACATGTAACTTATTGGTGTTCGCAATATGCTGGGAAATCTGTTAGCAATCTCATAGGCATTATCTCATCCCCCTTCATAATAACATCATGAATAATATCAGACCATAACACAATATAATGCAACATACCATAACAGCGTTGCATATGATGTGAAATAATTCAAGCCTCAGAAATTAGGTGGTAACCTGCCAAACTTCACATGGCAAGGACACAGCATTGCGCCGAAGTCCAAATCTATTGGATTCTTGCATTGGCACCTCTGTCTTGGGTTGCAAATGAAACCCATGGGAATAGAAGGCATTCTAAATAATCTGAGAGGCAGCAACAAGAGAACAGTGGAGCAAAGAGTGGCTGGAAGCTACACAGTGTTCTGAAGACAAGGAACTTCAGAGAGAACCAATTTTCTACCCAAGTATTGATGTCCAGTGGTACTGTCAGAAAAATCTGTGGTTCATAGGTTGATCCTGCATTATGAACCTCCAAGGAAAAATAAGCCAAGCTACTACCTACTATCTCTCCCTCTCTCTCTCTCTCTCTCTCTCTCTCTCTCTCTCTCTCTCTCTCTCTCTCTCTCTCTCTCCTAACTCTCCGCATATAACATCACTCAGCAGTGTTTTTTCTGTAACAAAGCTATAATTTGAAACCATGAAGTGTGGTAGAAAGAGCCCATGCCTCGGTGTTAACATCTATGGCCTCAAAATCCAGCCTGAATTAACAAAGCTGTCTTTTTTGAGACTCCAAGGACAAAAGCATCTCCCTTACAGGATCCTAGAGGAACTAAGAGTCCTTGGCAAGGGTCTGGGCCATTCAAGTAGTCAGAAAATGTGCTTCACGTCCTAAGCTACTTGTCTGAGAGGCCAGCCTTCCTTGTAGGAAGCTGTTATAGTTTGAATTTGAAATGCCCTCCATAGGCTCACATGGTTAAAGATTTGGTCTCTGGGCTGTAGCACTGTTAGGGGGTGGTTGTGGGCACAGCTTTGCATGAGGAAGTGGGTTGCTGTGGGCGGGCCTTGAGGCTTTATAGCCTAGCCCCACTCCCTGTTCTCTCTCAGCTTCCTGAGGTGGATACAGTGTGACCAGGCTGCCTCTCTCTCTTCCTACCATGCATTCTCCACCTGCTGCCATGTCTTGCCTGCAGCCATGGACTGTACACCCTGGAACCGTAAGCCAAACTCTTTTCTCTCTTACTTGCTCTTGTCAGGGTATTTTATCACAGCAATAAGAAATCAACTAGGGCTGGAGAGATGGCTCAGAGGTTAAAAGCACTGCTTGTTCTTCCAAAGGTCCTGAGTTCAATTCCCAGCAACCACATGGTGGCTCACAACCATCTGTAATGAGATCTGGCGCCCTCTTCTGGCCTGTGGGGATATGTGCAGACAGAACACTATACATAATATATAAATAAATCTTAAAAAAAAAAAAAAAGAAATCAACTAGGACAGAAGCCAAGAGCAGGACAGCAGAGCAAGGCAGAGGTGACAGGGTGATGGCAGACAGACTGCCACAGGGCAACCTACCAGGACAATGAACCCCAGGTCCTCCCAGCTGCTCTGCTTCCTGACCACTGATCATTCTACTACAGCAATTGCAAGCAACCCACCCACAGGGATATACCTTCATCTCCTCATATAGGACTCAGCACTCAGTGTCCTCTCCATGTACCTGTAGAGTGTGTCTCTGTATAACTGACCTCCCTTGCTCCCTGCTTCTCTTCCAGATTCAACTAGACTTCATTGTCTTCCTCTTGTGCCAGGCTTGGGGCCTGAAGATAGGTGCTTACTATGGGAATCAAAGGCCCAGAGGCTGAGGTATGTGTCCCTCTGAGTCCCTACAGCTTCTGAGGCCTGGGGAGGGCTGGGGTAGAGTGCTGCCGTGGTCAGCAGACAACATCTGCAAAACTAGCTAATATCAACCGCTAATGAGGAAACCATCTACTTCCTTTGGCCACTCATGTCTAAAAGGACCTCTTCTGGCAGCTTCTTCCTGCAGCTTGGACAATATAAATGAGGTGTCTTCTATTTCCCATCAGACACTCCAAAGAACCTGACAGCCCCTGCTAGGGTTCATGGTCTTCACATTCCTGCCACCTACGGAAGAGGAGGGAGGGGAGACAGATGAGTATCATAGGGAGAATGGGAGACGGACAAGAACTCTCTCTCTCCTGCCTTACTCGGGGTCTTGTGTATCCTTTGAGGATGTGGGAAGAAGATAAACATAGGGAGACACCAGGAAGGGAGAAGTTGTAGGAGGCCCCTATAGGCAGATGCAGGCCCTGGAACCGGCAGAGCCCGCATAGAGCTGTCACTCAGATCCACACGTAACTCTTGCTCTCTGCAGGATCCGCACATGCCCTGTCGGGGTTGACTGAAAGTCAGCAGAACTTCTCTCCCTCCATCTTGTGTATAGACAAGGCTGTGCATTTCTTTAAGAAGCATGGCAAACTGCTGTATTCTTTCTTTCAGGAAAGAGTGTGTCCTACAGCCCCCACACATGAGCTAAAGTAGACTTCGAAACACTTACATAGCTAGGGATGTAGCTCAGTTGTGGAGTGCTTTCCTAGCATGCATAAAGTCCTGGTTCAATCTCCAGCTCTGGGTGTGGTGGCACATGCTTACAATCTCATTTTCAAGAAGGAGATCCTATTCTTGCTATCCTTGGCTACATAGCCTTCATGCTAGCCTGGGTTACAAGAGAATCCGTATCCTTCTTTAAAAAAATTGTTAAATAAAGAGAATAATGGTGTTATAATGGCTGTTATTACTTGAGTATGTCCCCTGCATAGTACATATTAAGCCGTTCTTTCATGTCCATTATTTCATATCATCCCTTCCTCAACTCTTTGTTTGGTATGGTCCTGTGTAATCTGATCTCAACTTCATCTCCTGGTGTCATCTCCTACCATTCTAATATCTCATTTATGAATATGCTGAAGGCCTTGGCCCATGTCATTCATTCCACTGGTGTCTTCTAAACTATCCACTGTCTTTTCCTTAAGACCTGGTATAGCCTGGTAATCAGATTGGTGAGTACCCTAACTGTCATCATAGAGCCTTCATCCAGTAACTGATGGAAGCAGATGCAGAGATCCACAGCCAAGCACCAGGATGAGCTCCAAGAGTCCAGTCAAAGACAGGGAAGAAGGATTCTATGAGCAAAGGGAGTCAAGATCATGATGGGGAAATCTTCAGAGACAACTGAACCAAGCTCATAGGAACTCACAAACATTAGACCGACAGCTGTGGAACCTGCATGGGACCAGACTAGGCCCTCTGCATATGAGAGACAGTTGTGTAGCTGGGTCTGTTTGAGCGACCCCTGCCAGTGGGATCGGGATCTGTTCCTGGTGCATGAGCTGGCTTTCTGGAGCCCATTACTGCTGGGGATGCTGTGAATGTGTTGCTCTGATTGATTGATAAACAAAACACTGATTGGCCAGTAGCCAGACAGAAAGTATAGTATAGGTGGGATAAGCAGAGAGGAGAAGGCTGGGAAGTGGAAGGCTGAGTCAGGAGATGCTGCCAGCTGCCACCACCACGAGAAGGCAGATGTAAAGTACCGGTAAGCCACAAGCCACATGGCAACTTATAGATTAGTAGAAATGGGTTAATTTAAGATTTAAGAACTTGATAGCAAGAAGCCTTCCATGGACGGTCATACAGTTTATAAGTAATATAAGTCTCTGTGTGTTTACTTGGGTCTGAGTGGCTGCAGGCCCTGGCAGGACTGGAGAAATCTCAAGCTACACATTACCTACGGTCTTTGCTCACCCTTGATGCAGGGAGGAGGGGCTTGGTCCTGCCTCAACTGAATGTATCAGGCTTTGCTGACTCCTCATGGGAGGCCTTACCCTTTTGGAGGAAGGGAGGGGGGTTGGAAGTAAGAGGATAGAGAGGAGGGGAGGAGGGATGAGAATGAGATCTGTGGTTGGTATATAAAATATAAAAATATTATAAATAAATTTTTTTAAAAAAAAGACCTAGTGTAGCATGCAAAGGCACAGACATACTCAGAGGCAGAGATGATTGAATGTTACTTTGGGGCTGTCTTATAGCTGCACCCATAATTTCTATGGAGCATTAATCATTAATCATTGCATTCCCTCTTTCTAGACTATAGCTCTTTGGGTTCATGGAGGTTCTTATGCATCAAGAATACCAGATCCATGATAGATGAATGTTTATGAAAAAAATGGAATTGTACTGGCTACTCTCTTTGGGTACCATGACCACACCATTTTAGAGAAACAGGAACAGCCCCATATGGGGTAGCTAAGGGAAGACACATAGATGAGACTCAGATATGTGGAGGGAGTTCCAGACAAGAACAAACATAAAAACCACACATGTTCAGATTCTCCACTAGAAAGTTTTGTTTCCCATTTCCAAACAGTACACAGCTCATCCTTACAAGATGGGGAAGAGGGCTGCACACATTATTTGGACGTCATAGGCATAAAGTCTGCTCTCTCCTTTATTTTATTTAGGTCGACAGGAAGGCCTAGGTCGACCTCTTACACTTCAGTAATACTACTGCTGCACATATTTTATCACTCCGGTTGTCCCAACTTTGGCCACGTGAAGCTCTTTCAGTTACCTCTCACATTCTTGTAACATCCTCTAACACTTCGTTAATTGAGCACACTCTTATTTTCTGGCATCAGGAAATGCTCCCAGCTCCTTTTGTTTATTACCTGAGCTAGTCTGGGAATTAGCCTTTCCATCAAGGAATTCCTCTAGTTCTATTTAGAAAATGACCTTAAACAGTTAGTTCTGGGGAGCAACTGCACTCGCTGATATTGGGTGCTGTGGCTTGCAGACCCTCTCAGCAGATTGAGCCAGAATGTATGTGGTGTGAGAACCTGGTTCATCTGCCTATCTATCTGGCTAATCAACCAAATATGAATGTGTGCCGATAGCGCCAACTCTGATCCAGAACCACAGGGCTCATTCTAATCTTCTCTCTTGTTCTGTGTAATGTGCCTCTCTAGCAATGCGGTTCTCAGAGTGCATATCCATTAGTGATTTGTTTCTTAGTCTGCAAGCACAGTGACTTCAACACTTTACCAGCCTGACTGTGGTGCTCATATGCTCCTGCTTGTCTTTTGTCCTGCGATCTACATCCACTTCCCAAGTTGCCTGTGTCAGCTCCTTCTTCCTACCCCCTTCAGCGAGGTTATGTCACACATCTGTAACACACTTAGATTCCTTTTATTACTGCCTGCATTTCACCCTGGAATCTCTGGGTCTCCTAATTGAATTTTCTTAATTTGCAGGAATTAAGATTCACTCTCTGGGCTCTAAAGTTCCATGTGGTTTGGTAAATGCACAGTGTCCCGAATCCACAAGTGACATATCTCAGAGAATGGCTTTACTGCCCTACAAACTAACCCTCTGTACCTCACCCACTCAACCTCTACCCCAACCCTTGGCAACCACGAATCTGCTTTTTATCTCTATGGTTTTATCTTTCCAGAATGTCACATAAATGGAATCACATGAGGCAACCATGTAGCAGTGGCATTTTTTTTTTACTTAGCAATATGCATTTTTATATTCAGGGGCTAACTCACTCTTTTAGGCAAATAGATATTCTTCCATCATATGGATGGTCTGGGCTGGCTCACCCATTAGCCTACTAAAAGACATCTCTAGCTGTATTATATATAAAGCTCCCAAAAAAATGCTCATAGAGGTTTGTGTGGGCATGTTTTCAGATCAATTGGATAAGTACCTGCCAGTGTAAATGCTGGAGTGAGTGTGTGTGTGTGTGTGTGTGTGTGTGTGTGTGTTGTGTTGTGTGTTTTATTTCTGAACAGAGTCTTACTATATAACCAAATAGCTGGCCTAGAACTTTCTCTGTAGACCAAACAGGCCTCAGATTCACAGAATTCTGCCTGTCTCTGCCTCCAAAGTTCTGGGATTAAAGGCATGTACCACACACCCAACTGGATTGTATTTTACTGCTGCATTGAATTTTCAAACTCCATTTGAAGTAGCCGTAGCACTCTGTATTCCAGCAGCCAGTGAATGAGAATCTGTGTACAGTCCTCATTGATGATGTCAGATTTCACCTAAGCACTCTGTCTTCCTGAAGCCAGTGAATGAGTATCTGTGTACAGTCCTCATTGATGATGTCAGTTTTCTGGGCTTCAGTCATTTTAAGTAGTGGTATATTATTATTATTTAAATTTTATATTTCCTTAAGGGCAAATGATGGTGTCTTCTCACATGCTTGCTTTCCATCTTTAGTCTTTTTCATAAACTGTTTGCTACTGTCTTCTGATCCTGTTAAGAGTCTAAAAATATCAAGGAAAGATATCTCAGCACATAAATATTTTCTTCCAGTCTGTGGCTTATTCTTATTTTCCCATTATTTTTCAAAGGGGGGTTTTGATCTTAATTAATCCATTTTTTATTTTTCTTACATTTTGTGTCTTTTGTTTATCCTAAGGTTAATTTTTTTTCCTCCTGCCTTTTGCTATAGAAACATTATAGCTCTTACCTCACTTAACCCCGTGTCTAGATTCAGATGTGGTCGGGATTCCAACCATGTCTAGGGAGTGAGAGCCTTACAGATCCACTCACTGCCATCTCTATTGTGTGAAGAGTCTGACTCAGTGACACGATCCAGGCACCAGATCCCTGGGCCAAAGAGACCCCCCAAAGAAAGCCTCTCTCTGACTGCCATGTGTGGTTTACCCGTTCTGCCTTTGTATTCTCTGTCCCTTTACATCCGCCAGCCCCCTGCCTCCTCCTCCCACCCTCTTATCCCTTCTTCTTCACCCTGGTTTGTCCCTTCTTTTCCCCTTTCTGCTACTTACACTACCCCCCATTCTGCTTTCCCGGGACGACGACGACAATAGCTCTCTAATCCCCCCCCCCTTCCTAGCTGGCGAATGTCACTCTACTTCTCTTTCCACAGCTGGTTGCTCTCTGTGTTACCACCACACCCAGGGCAGTACCAATACTTCCTGCCATGACCAACACTGCTGCTCTCTCTCAAGCCCTCTTGGCGGCCTTTCAGCTGCTGGGCAGTGAGGAGAAAGCGCTCTTCCGGTTCTACTTCAAGCCCTTCTGTGGGTTTAAGTCTCTTTGACATGAATCAATCTCAAATGCCCTCTTCCAGCCTTCTTTAAACCCTACTGTTTAAAGTGGGGTTTAAAGGAAAGAAGGAAGTGATTCTCAACTGAGGGGTCCATTATGTCTTTGGATGGAGCCCAGGAATCTACTTACTAAAGGAGTATCCTTCATCATGGATGATCTGTTGGACACTGGATATAGACCAAATGCTGAGGAATACAGACATGGGAAACACTGGAAGAGAAGTGTGATGGTGAATACGTTCCACCTGCCACAAAATGAGCCCCAGGTCCATTCTATCTGACACAGAATTGGATTACTTAATTGCCCCTCTGATCCTCATATGGGAAATGAGGCTCACATATCTACCTTGCATATTTCAGAACGGTTGACAGTGAGTGGATATGTAAGAGTTACTAAGAAGTTAACAGAAAGGTTTTTGAAAAAAATAAATTACATGACATATGTAATATTAACACAAAATTCTTAATACAAAATAATTTCTAAACATCCTCTACTACATGGAGAATACCTCTGAAACTACTATAGATTCTAAGGAAAGGAAAGGAAAATGATGTGGTAGAGATCTGAACGCTGCAGAGCAGCTACATGGACCTTTCTCAAACCTTCGTACGTAGGAATCACTGGGGAATCATACAAAAGATGGATTTGGCTGAGCAGAAGGACAGGCTGGAGCTGAGACTGCATTTCCAATATCTCCCCAAGGAATACCGATGTAGTGAAAGCACCCATGCTTTGAGAAATGAAGGAGTTGACGGTCTTAAGGAGAGAAGTAAGGGGAGAATGGAGTAGGTTGACAGTAAGACAATGAGATTGGCTCAACTCACCTCTTAATGAGGAGGGGACAAAGTGTACGTAGGCTCTCTCTAGAGTCCCACTCTGGAAGCGATCACAGCACAGTTGTTGTAAGGCATGACCTCCAGGAAACCCAGAGCTAGAGACAGAGGTGAATCACTTTGTTTTTCCACCTTTGCGGGACGAACCAACATCGACAGACAAGGTTGGGTTTGGAATTTATGGAATTATAAAATTTATGTACTTCATATTTCTGAACCTTGCTCTCTTGTTTGTGAAAAACTGATGATCATGTGACCTATGAAAAGATATCATTTTAATTCGTGCACAATACTCAGTGAATGCGTGGCATCTAACAAGCACTCAGTAGACATCAGCCAGCATCTGTGTTAGATCTGTGTGCTCAATGTCAGCATCGTTTCCAGAAGATGTTGATGATGTCACGGATGAAGATAGACCAGATTCTGACAAATCCCTCTAAGATAGCACAACTCCATTTATTAATTCTGTCAAAATTGGAACATTTCTCCTCTGTGTTCAGCCCTTGGCCATGGCTAGTGTGCAGAGAGGACAGACAAGAATCTTACATTTCCTAGGAAGAAAGCTATGAAGTCAGCATCAGAAGCCGCAGCAAATGGGTGTGAAAGACGGAATAGGAAACTATTTTCTGTGGGCCACAGTCACTTACTCTTTTTTCCAGGGCAAAACCCTGTATTTTCTCTTGTTTACATTTTCCATGTTCACTCCCTGGCTTTGTGAGTTGGGCCCAAACCCTGGACTTTTCAAGTTACATTCTCCACCCCAATTCGAAAACCAAGTAAGCGCGAGGAAACGTGTGTCAAAGACTGGCTGTGGGGTGAGAATTCTTCCAATACGCTGGGCCAGCTGACCTGCTTAGGCCTGGGTCCATCTTAGCTCATCCTTCTGGCTGTACATTTGCACATCTGTACATCTGGGAAACTCAGGGAAGAGCTAACATGGAACAAGATACCAGGAGACTCCAGAAGTATCTGGACTTCTAGGAAGCTTTCCCTGCAGCCTGATGGAAACAGTTTCTTTGGCCAGAAGACAAGAAAGCCCTGAGGATTCTCCTTGAAGAACATTCTCTGACATGGTTCCAGTATACAATGAGAAGAATTAACTTTGTATAATACTTCACACTTGACGGAGCTGCCAAGAGACTTAGTAAGCACAAGGCAGTTGGAAAATGCATTAAAAAACACGCATTTGGGACGTCATTACACATGCCAGCTGAAAGTTGGGCCTTTGTGAAGTAAAATAATAGGACCAAGGCAAGTGGCTGACCCTTGATCTGAATGTTTCTGCTTTTCCTCATTTTAAATCCTATGATGTTCCCTCTGTCTCATGAACTGCAGGTTCCCAGCATAGCTGCCCTGTAGATGGTGAGAATCCTCTTATTTTTATATCCATCTCCTAGGGACTTAAGAAACACATGACCTAAAGGGCATATTTACCTTTTCCCACTGTTCCTCTTCTTTAAATCTTAGCTCTTCTGAAATCCTCTTCAGCTATCTAAGGAGTCCCATGACGAAAACTAATTTTGCTTGTATTCCTTTCCTTCCCTGGCAGAGTCAAATGCATATCCGTGATTGATTGATACTTCGATCCTCTCATTCAGGAATGCAAGAGTCAATACATTTCCTCCTGTGACATCCAGGAAGGATGTTCTGGCAAGTCAAAATGACTTGGCAGTTGTGGACAATCTACCTTGGCCAGTGTAGACAGTGACAGAAGTCAGATCATGAGTCAACAATTAGGAGGAAAATTCTCTTCACTGTATCATTAGAGTCTCTCTGTCTTTCTCTCTCTCCCTCTCTCTCTTGCTTGTATGTCCTTGGAATAGAAATCATAACTACTTTTCCATTTCTTTATCTTATTCTTGTAATTTTATTTCTTTTCTCTCTTCCTTTATTTATTGTATCCATCCTTCATGCCCCCTCTGCATTATTTCTTCCAACAAGCCATCAACCTTCCGAAATCAAGTACCTAAGAAAGATAGTGAGAGTCTTCATCCACCTCTCTGAGTCTCCAGCACATTGAAAACTTTAGAGTGAGCTTAAGGAATTCCTGATCCAGTATTTTTTAACTCATTCATTTGAATTTACCTTGGATTTTTTTTCTTACATGTTGCTTCTACTTTCCATTTACAATTTTAATCAGTCATATCAAGAATAGAATTCACAAACTCTCACAGAGACTATCAGCCAGTTATTTTCGTAAAACACCAGAAGAAGTCCATAGATATTTCTAATTCTAAATTTGAAGCAATAGTGATCAGCTTTAAATGTTGCTAGATAAATAATTTGAGAAAAATGCAGTTCCCTTTCGGGTCTGGGTTTAAGGGTCCATGCTTTAGCCACGAAGGGTCACTGCTCCCTGGCCCATGTGCACTTGGGGAGAGGTGCAGTGTGCATGTCTATGTTGAAGGGGAAAACGGAAGTGGTTGGGGACATGTGGTCAGTCAAGGTTCAGCAGAATGGGACTCAAGCATTCCCCTCTGGATCTCCTTTATTACCTAGTCACAGTGCAGTAGAAGGGTTCTTTGCATATGTTAATTTATTAAATTATATAGTAGAAGGGTTTTTTGCATATGTATATACATACACTACATACTTACAGAAGTCCATTCATCCATTGTCTTTCATGGTAACAAATATCCCAAATACTTGACCTATAAAGACAAAGTGTTTAATTTGGTTCACAGTTTTAGAGGTTTCAAGTCACAGCTGATCAGTCTATCACTTGGAACCTGTGGCAAGACAGGATATCAGAGCAGAAGTGAATGTCCAAGCAAACCATTCACCCCATGGCCAGGAAACTAAAGAGAAAGAAAAAACAGATACTAGGACCCCAACATCTCCTTTAAGAGCAAACCCCCAATGACTTAACTTCCCACCAGGCCCCATATCTTTAAATCACCTTCCGACAACACTGTCTTAGGGATAAGGCATTTGACATGTGGGCCTCCAAGGAGTACTCAAGGACCAAACAGCAACTGTTACTTTGTATATTTCATATATGTGTGTATATACACGTTTCTGTGTTTGAGTGTGTGTGTGTGTGTGTGTGTGTGTGTGTGTGTGTGTGTGTGTCCTTATTTCATCACAATATACAGAATGGAGAATGAACTGAAAAATAAAGATCTCATTAGATATGTAAAGAATCTTAAGTATTTAATGTGTGTGTGTGTTTGTGTTTATGTGTAGGTGTGTGTGCGCACATATTTACACACGCACATGGAAACCACAGCACAGTGTCAGGTATCGTCTTCAATTGCTCTCTACCTTTGGTAATAACTCTCCCTGAACCTGGAGTTCACCAATTTGGCTATCCTAGCTGGCCAGCAGGCATCTCCCAGCACTGGGATTATAAGCGTATGCTGCTAAGATCAGACTTCTATGTGAATGCTGGGGATTTGAACTCAGGTCCTCCTGCTTGCTTAGAAAGCAGGTCACTCATTAGCCCCAAGACAACTATTTTAATGGGATGATAGGAACTCGATTTTGACCATTACCATAATTATTCCAAAAGATATAGTATTTGGTATGACCCTACTAAATAGGAGTATTGTGACACTGGTTAAAAAAAAAAAGTGGAAAAAAATCTCCAAATTATTAATCTAAGGAAAATATTTCCAAATAAAAGCTCATTGGCACACTTTTTGTGATTGTGAGGAAGGTTGGACTTTGTTTTAATTTCTCAAGAAAGTAATAACAAAGAAAAAATACCACAAGATCTTATAGTTAGACTATCACTAAGTTTTGAAAACTATTGAGCTAACATAATTGCCTCCCCGGTGCCGGCAGATGAAAGTCGGGCTGATGCTGGTTAATGAGTCCTAAATCCTGCAAGCCAGCACACATCGTCAGATCCCAGCTTCCCATCCTGGTTCAGCTCGCGGCTCAGGGTCTCCCTGCTCACTTTCTATTCCTTTCTAAAACACAAATAAATAAGATGTGGTCCGCGTAACTGGCGTCCAATGCCTAGAGCAGGGATTTTCTCATTCTGGGCTTCAATACAGTGGACTCGAGGGTCCTACCTTGCGTTCTAAAAGTAGTTTCCAATGATTTCTGTGAAACAACTCAGAACTTTTTAAGCTACGTTCTAAATATGAGCCCCAAGTCTGACCTGCTTCTAGAAAGGGAGTGAGTCCCAAGCAGCACTGAGGAAGTACCGTTACACATTGCATGAAGGTGACAGCCGTGTGCCATTGAAATCTCTGGCGTGTTGTTAGAGGTGGCTCATTTCAACTGCGTGTTAACAAGCCTGAACATATTCGTATGGAATTGTTAGTGTAATAATGAAAATAGATAGAAGTGAAGCACTTGGGGTCCTTAAGAAAGGGCCTGATTACAATGGACGATGGTTAATGAAGAGATTCCTAATTGGTCAAAATGCTGAGAATTTTGAGTATTTTGAATGCTGGACCCTGAGTAGGACACCACATCACCCTCTTCAAGGAACATCTCAGAAGGAGCAGGAAAAAAAAAGTGTAAGAGCTAAATGATGAGGAGGAGTGCTGTAAACTATCTTCTATATTCTAGACCCAGCCTGGCCATTGCAACCATGAACTCACAGTGCCTGTGGTTATCCTCACAAGACGTGCCCAAGACGGAGCTTGTCAACATCCAGTCATGAAGGTGGAATGGGACTCATGAAGCCTCACCCCTCCCTGAGGAGCTATTGGTAACTAATGGTTGCTAGGGAAAGGGAATCATTTTCTTTAGTGGTGTAGCCTCTGAATGTTAAATCTTCCTGAGAATGGAGCCAACACAAGATGTTGAAACCTAATTACCTGAGGCCAATACCAGTTACACTCCTGGAGTCACCAGACACCAAAGTCAAGGGCAACTAAATATCCCATTTTGTTTAAATTAAATTTGATTCCTATGAACCTTCATGGTTCCAGCTTTCTAATATTAAATCCTGAGGGATAGGAGTCAGTCAGAGATGAAGGCCTCCTCAGAATATCCTCATTTCCTTCAGTGCTCCCTATTCAGTGCTCCAGAACATTCATTATCCCATCATCAAGAGGTTTCCATGTCTTCTGAATCATTCTCCTGCCTCTCCATGCATTGCTAACTAAACATCTCAAACAGATGAGGCTGTTGACTGTTTTTCTATGGTGTTTAGAATGAGAAATAGTTCTAAGATCATCCATGCTGAGTGCTGTGATGTGTGTTTCAATGTATTGATTACGTGCTAACTCTGTAGTCAAGGGTTTTGTGCAGAGAAACATCATAAATTTAAGATACTATGCAAAATAAGTACAAATTCTTTAGATTTTCACATAGAATGTTGAGTCAGGAATGGCATGTGCACAAGGACCATAAAATAAACAAACAAACAAACAAAAACAGATGAAACATTCTCTTGATGCTAACTTGGTAAGAGTTTTGCATGGGAAGGAAGACTGTCATCAGTGAGAGTTAGGGAAAGTTGAGAGATATACACAGAGAAAAGACTAGGCAATGTATGGCACATTTTCTGAACTAAAAACTAATCTAGAGGATTTTCCTTTACCAAACCCAAGTCTTATTAATTCCATGTTTCCTACATCTCTCAGCATAGAAGAAACACTTTGTAAATGGAAGTCAAGATGGGAAACAACACACTTAAGGACACTAGGCACAAAATTAGCCCCCTCCAAGAAGGAGCTAGTATACGCCAAGACAAAGAGTGGAAGAGGTCAGTTGACACTAACCACATCATTCTAGAAGTCTCTGCTGACTGTTCTAACAGCACTAGGGGGAGTTGGGAACCCCTTGGAACATGTGCTGGGTGAGCAGGGGTGCATTGTGTTTTATTTCCTCAATTAAGCTAAATTCTAACCTTGAAAGAACACAGGGTACAGCCTCTGTGGCTCAGACATAATGAACTTGGAGGGTTTGGGAGTATTTTCTGTAGCCCAGATGTTCTATGAGCCCTGCTTTCCTGAGCTGGATGAATCTGGAGCATCAGTGGGGCCATAATATTCATAGTTTATAAGCACTTTGGTTTTGATGAGAGAGGAAACTGGCATCCTTCCCTGTAAAGAGGGTAACTAACTCAAGAGACCAACAGAGTGACTGTCCCCTCTTTCAGGACTTTGTGTCCTCATTGAAACTACTTGGGCATAAAACTGCAGAAATGAAAATGATCTTATACAACCTTTAGTAATAGTAATAATAATAATAATGATAATAATAATAATGAAAATAATAATATCTTTAAATGATGTGTACCTGTGGGTATGGCTCAGTGGTAGAGTACTTATCTTGTTGTGTTCAATCCCCTAGATCAATCCTAGTAAAGCCATCCCATCTAAATCAGGAAGAACTAAACCAAACATTCTCACTCCCCAGGCCATTTGTCTACACGATGATAAAGATATCTGGTCAACCTTGAAACTCTCCTTGATTCCAGAAAGGATTTCTTATTTGCTTACTACATGTACCCAGCTGATCTCAATCAAGCAAACAATTAAATTTATGAAGTATCTCATTATTTAACCAATTCCCTCAAGATATATCCAAACTTCTTAAAATGCACATATGAGTCATAATTCTCATACTTTTATCCCTTTCTTCATGCTTTCCACTCATCAACAGCCATACATAATTTAAAGTATGTAGGCTAAGTGTGATTGTACCATTCAGACTTTCTTGAGAAAAAGTTTCTCCCATGATGTCAATGATAGGCCAAATAGTAGGGGGAAAAAAGATAGAAAAATTGATTTAACAAATGCTTTAGGAGATCAGTGACTATTCAGAGAAAATATAGTCTGTTTTCTTATTTCATACCATAGGCCATAAAGAGAAAAACATGCAGCTGTTAATGCATGAAATTATTTGATAGGGAATGGAAAAGGGACTTTAAAAGAATCTAAATGTCCACTTTTAAACAACAAATAGATTGACAAGATCATTTCAAATGTTAATGTATAGAGGAGAATATGCTTGAAGTACATTTACTTAAGTGCATGAAAATGACCATATGTGGCCATGTACAATAAAAGTAAAATGCTGTGCAACTGGAGATATGAGTCCTTGTCTATCATACAAGTTTAACTCCCAGTACAAAGGGAAAAAATACATGAATAAATTGTTGTAAAATAAAATACTAAATTATGCACAAAAACATGAAATGAGTCATAAACTGGGGGAAACTTCAAAGTCAAAAGCTTTTTAAAATTGCTAGATTCTGGAGAGATAGTTCAGTTGGTAAAGTATTTGCCTTGGTAGTATAAGGCCCCAAGTTCAATCTCCAGAACCCATGTAAAGTAATGATATAGTAGCTTAGTTTCAGGGCTGTGGAAGCAGATGGGCAGATCCCTGGGGATTACTGGCCAAGCAGCCTAGCCTACTCAGCAAAGTTCCATGCTAGTGGGAGACCCTGCCTCAAATAGCACAGCAGACTGATCCTGAAGAACAACATCTGAGGTTGACCTCTGACCTCTACATACACACACACACACACACACACACACATTCTCTCTCTCTCTCTCTCTCTTTCTCTCTCTCTTTCTCTCTCTCAATACAAAGCAAGAAAGAGTTAACAATTTAAATGTAAAAAAACTCCTAAATTATTAAGACAAAAACTGTAGAATAACAACCACATGAGATATATGCACAGTCAATTCATAAGAGTTGCCAATACACATATGGAGGAGTTCTATATGCGTGAGATGCTCTGTGTATAAATAGGCTTTATCTTGTGTGGTTACAAGGGGATATTGGTATACACATCTAGGATGCTCATTTGAAAAATGTTTCAATAAAATATAAGTTCACTTGACCCAGCCACACTGTGTGTGGTGGAACGCACTACAAGGAATGAGGAGGTCCCTGGCCAGGAGTGAGGTTAAGCAGAGTCACAAAGCCTGCTGGTTATCCAAGTGCTTCACCTCACACCCTGCAAGACATGATTGCCAGCCTGCAATATTAGCGTTTGCAAACCCAGGGGGCTGGCCTGCTGTTTTTGCAGCTGGAGGTCAGGACGAGACTGATTGAAATTTGGCTTGTGGGAGCAGGGAGGAACCCTGGAGACCTCCTGCTCTGACCTTCTCCTTTGATAGATGATCGGAGGGGTGGGGTGGTGAGGGATGACCTACCCAATGACATAATCCAATCAGAGCAGCGTTAGGGCTTCAAGCCTTACCTCCTACCCCAGGCGCCTGCCATCTTTCAGCCCTGTGTGTTCCATTCCAGCTAGGCAACTTGCTGAATGACGTGTTTTGTGGTCTATCATCTGGACTTCATTAATAACTTGCCAGGCTGATGCTTTGTAATGGTCTATCACGAAGTCCATGGCTGTCTGTGGCCCCAGTCACTTGGAGTGCAACATAGAAGAAAGAACACTGGCTAGCAGGGGTCTGACGGGTGGGGGTACCACAGCAGAGTAGTACACACTTGAACAAATCTTCTCTCTGCCTTAAAGGTCATGTTTTTAGCTGTAGGAAGTAAGTTTATAGTAACAATTCTGCATATTCCCCATGAACCCTTTGAATCCATTTTCTGAAAGTCCTGCTGTTTTCCTGAGTTAATGCATAAACACATCAGATGCACTGGTGCATGCTTGAATACTCAGCTACTCTGGAGGCTGAGGCAGGAAGGTTGCTTGAGCCCTTCTTGAGCAACCGAGAGAGACCATTTTGAAAGCACCAAACCACAGAAAACATATATGTGAATTGGAAGAACTGTAAGACTTGCAAGAAAATTTCCAGGTCCTGAGACAACTGCTGTACACATTTGGATTTGGAAGTAGATGTTATGAAGGATACCAGAAGTTAATTTCTGCAGTAAGCCCTAACCTGCTGTAGCGATAGGGGATATATTTGGCTGCACCCCAGAACAGTCATGAAACAGGGACATGACATAGTTCAGACCAGCCTTGCTCAACAGAACATAATGGGGACCACATTCACAGCTTTCTGTACTCCAGTAGCCACATAAAAAAAAGTAGGAGGAACAATTGAAATTAATTTTAATAATACAATTTTATTTCATCCACTGGAAATGAGGGATTATTTCAGTGTGTAAGCAATATTTTAAAATTAATGAAATACTTTACATTCTTCTTTTCTTATTATCCCCGTAAGCCTGATGTGTATTTTATCGTCTGAGCACAACTCAGTTTAAATGCTGAAATTTTCAGCAATGCTTGATTTCTGAGCTCATAAAACTTACACTTGGAGCACCATAGAGTTATTTCATACCCATTTAAAAGTTTGCCAGAAACTTAAGTGCATCTGTGTCGATTTTAAACAGGATTAAAAATTCAGTCCACAGTTGCATGGTTCCTATTTCAAGTGCCCAATAACCACATGTGGCTACCATATTGGAGAGCACTGGTCAGAGTATTTGGCCACCCACTTCTACCCTTAGGGGCATGTTTGGCTCATCAGACAGAACGAGAGTATTATAATGTAGGGAATTAGAGAAAGGCCATCAGAACAAGAGATACAATAATCAATATGTTTTAAAGAGTTTTCTTTTTTTTTTTCTTGTTGGTTTTTTTGGGGTTTTGTTTTTTGTTTTGTTTTGTTTGTTTGTTTTTGTTTTTGAGACAAGGTTTCTCTGTGTAGTTTTGGTACCTGTCCTGGATCTTGCTCTGTAGAACAGGCTGACCTCAAACTCACAGAGATCTGCCTGGCTCTGCCTCCCGAGTGCTGGGATTAAAGGTGTGCGCCACCACTGCCCGGCAAAAGGAGTTTTCTTGGGGATGACATGGTAGCTACTAGAAAGGAGTGGGAGTCACATAGTCTGGAAGGACTATGGAGAAATCAAAACGGGCCATTTTATTTATTAAATTGCTGCCCCATCTTTAGAATAACACAGACGTAAAAATAGTTGATAATAGAACATTCCTGAGGCCTCACATTGAAGAAGGATTCCTTCCTCACAGCATTCTTCTGCTTCAAATTTTCCAGTGTCAGTGATTGTCCCAAGACCCCACCCCCGATGATGACATCACCCATGCACAACAGGAAAATACTACGAAAACATCAGCTCTGCCCACTTTTTGCCTGTCTAATAAGAACAAAAGTCAAGAATGGTGGCCAGGGCCATGACACTTTGTAAATTTCCTCCATTTTGGTTAAATGATGATCATTTCTGAAACTACAGTAATTTGCATTTCCAAAACTAAAGCCATATGTTTTCCTACGTTCTTCTAGCTCAGTTGGCCCCCAGGAAAGGACAACCATGAGAGATGTCTATCACCTGACATTCTTTAGCTGACCACTCCCTGGTTACCCCAGTATCTGCCAAGCACTTGCCAAAAGAGATAATATTCCACCACCACCCCCTTTTTTTTGCCCACATCAGGCAGCTCACAGCTACCTGTGACTCTAGATCTAGGGGACTGTTAGCTTCTTTCAGCATCTTCCAGCACCCACATGTGTGGTACATTCACGTGCACATGCAGATACATATACACATTCACACACACACACACACACACACACACACACACACAAAAAATAAAATAAAAATAAATCTCTAAAAACAATAAAACTTCAAGTCCTGAAAATGTAGATGCTAAGAAAGGTCCATGTCTGAATCTTTGAAGGGACTGGACAAACTAGAGGGACAAGAGGTAAACTGTAGATACAAGGAAAGAGTGGACTTTCAAAACTGGGCCCGTCAAGGAAGACAGTTTGGCATCTGTTCTTCTTAGAATCCAAGGTCAGAGAAAGAAAGATACCCCTTCTGTCCCCTTAGGTCCCTGGAGGCAGAAGGAACTTCACATATCTATGCTCTGCCCTCAGAAGAGCAGAGCTAGGCTACTGCCTGACGCGTAGAATCAACCAGTACTCAATAAGCCAAAATCCATCCATCATCAGCCTCTCAGTCTGAACTATTTC
>CABHPH010126719.1:71112-81565 GCA_902168325.1 Peromyscus nudipes
GTCAATGCCAATTAGCCTCAGTTTCTTTCTCTGTGGGAGCATCTGCCCCTAAGGTGACTATGAAGGAGAAGTGTGTGATGTATAGTTAAATCTCATGTATCTGTATCTTTCTTGTTATCATTATTACTATTATTGTTGTCACTATGCTGATAAAATAGCCCGCTCCTCAGAAAGCAGTTGTCAGTATGGGAGAGACTCCAAAGAGTGACTCCTTGGCTCCTCCTATGAAGCCAGACTGGCTTGAGTCCAAAACAAAATGGAAGCACTTAAGAACTTTGAAGCTCATTAGGGCCAGGGGAGTCTGATCTGGAAACATTGCTGCATGCAGCATTTTCATGAAGAAGATGCGGTGAAGACAAGTACCGATTTCTAGAACGGTTAAGTGCAGAGGCTTAGTGCTGGGAGGTGGTGGGTAATGATATAAGTGGAAACAGAGGGTGAGGCAGGGAGAAGCCCTCAGAACTGAGATGGATGGGAAGTGGGGAGAGCCGAGGTCCCCGGGAGTATGTTATGTTTAAATGCTCAGCAGGTCAAAGGGGGTTCATTTTCACCAGAGGATAAGTTAAAAGTGGGTGGGGGGGATATTTCACAGCTGCACATATTCTAGCTCCTAAATTTCCTACACCTCAATAAGCAACAGATTTGCCAGGGAGAAAGAGAAGGGGAGGAACCAGGGGTGTGGGGATGGGGGGACTGGAGATATAAATGCCATCAGAGAGGCAAGAAAATGTGATGAGGAATAAGAGTTTCTCCTGGTTACACCCATACTTATGTCTGAGGGGTGCTTTGGATGTGTGATAAGATGGAAAATTTTACCCCACTGAGCTGAGGGAGTCAACACCTCTGTTGTGTTATATAGACTATTTACCCTAATGACTTTTCAGAAAGGTAATCATTTGGTTTGAAAACAAATTAATATTTTTTTCTAGAGGTCCCAGCAGTGCATGGTCTAGTCTCACATCTACCCAGAAACTTTCTGAAGAAAGAAAAACAGGGAAATGACTTTGGTAGGGTTTTCTCAGCCCTTGCTTATCCCCATGTTTCCATCTGCCTTAGAGTCCCCTCAACTCTCAGGAAAATAAAAATTTATTGGTACTGCAATTACAACTGCTAAGTAAGGTAAATATATAGATTGTACAATGGGAAATTTCTATCCAAATCCGAAAGGAAAGGTTTTTGAGTTACCATGCACCACACTCTCCCTCCCACCCTAATTCTTACTAATGTTGATAGACAAGGTTGGATAATAGGTTATGGTGATGATGGTGTCTTAGAGACTCAGACAACCTTCCTTTTGCTCAAACTTTGGCACAAGACAGCTGCCCATTGCCTCCCATGTTCTCTCCGACACATATAAGAGGACACTCTATCCAATTTCACTCTCTTCTTCAGTTACTTCCTGTATCATCAAGTTGCCAGACAAATAGGGCTTGGCAGAGGACACTTGGCTAACAGTGCAGAATTGTGTGCCACTGCTCTGTGGCTACTTCTCCTCTTCCTCTAATACACCACATGGCCCCCGGAGGGGAAGTTTGCTGTGGAATCATCCTCTTGTACGCTGTAAAGATTTGTCACTCAAATTAGTTTAATAAAATACTGATTGGATCTTAGCTAGGCAGGAAGTATAGCCAAGGTGACCAAACTAAGAACGCTGGGAAAAGAAAAGGTGGAGTCAGAAGAGTCACCAACCAGACACAGAGGGAGCAGGAGATGAATGTGCCACGCTATTAAAGGTACCAAGCCACATGGCAAAGTATAGATAGAAATATAGGTTAATTTAAGTGTAAGAGTTAGCTAGTAACAAGTCTGAGCTATTGGCCGAGCAATTACAATTATTATAACTCTCTGTGTGGTAATTTGGGAAGCGTTTGCTTTGTATTTGGGGGTTGCTGGCAGGACAGACGTCTCTGCCTACAGAAGTTCATTGTATCTGTTTTTGTGACTGCATTGTCTCACTTACTACCAACTCAACTCACTGTCACATGAGCATCACACACAAAAGCTAGTAAAGTACTCAAGGAATTGAATGAACCCAGAGTCAGAACGATCCACGGAAACCTGCCCAGAGATAACCTGTGCAGAAGAGAACAGCCTCCTTCTGGCCTAGCTGTGTGGTGTCTCTTACAGTCAGACAGACTAGATTTAAGTATCCCTTAGGGCTCACTTTGGCTAAGATCTATGGATATTCACTAACAGAGGAGGAAGTTAAACTTGGGTGAAGAGGGCTGAAGAGACGGCTCTTCAGTAAAGAAGACAATTCTGGACTTCAAAAAGGTGAGGAAGAGAGAAAGTGGGGGGGTTGAAAGAGGGCAGTGAGAGAATGAAAAAGAAATGGGAGCCAGAGAAAATAAAGGAGAATCACGTCACCATCCACTGAAAGCAGCCATTCCTTGTCTCTCTCCAGTCTCCACTCAACAAGCACGAGGCTCTCCATTAGACCTTCAATACAAAATTTCATTTAATTCTCATCACAATCCTATGAGTTAGACAGGGTTCCCTATTTATATTTGATTTAGCTAAGACTTTAAAATTTTAAGGAGCAAGCCTGGACTCTGCAGCTCAAGGCAGTGAAGCAGGCAATTGGGAATCAGTGACACCCAGATCCATTGTCCTGGTCCTTACGTCTCACAGAACTTCTGTGTGAAGAAGTCCTCCTCAACCCAGAATCCTCTTCCATTTTTTCTCAAGCCACATATGAGTCCATTTCTATCCCTCTGAACAGGTGAAAATGGAGACTATATCCCCATGCAGCCCACCATTTCACCAAAGCATCCAGAGCAAGCCCAAATCGGCAATTGTGAGGTGCCTACCAGATTCTGTGTACTCACCACAGCATGTGACATGGACCATCCCATAACCCTCAAGTTACAAGACAGTTATCAGTAACCTCATTATGCATATGAGGAAGTAGAAAGATTGAATGCTGTTTCCTAAGGACGTGCAGCTAGTAACTAGTGCAGTTGAGGCAGGACCCCGAGTCTGGTTTCAGTTTGTTCCTTCACCACCAAGCCAGTTAATGTCCCCCAAAACATGCAAGTAGATAATGAGTGATGGTGGTGATGATCTAGGCTGAAGAAAGGCTAGCTCTCTCTGTCATAAGAAACATCTAGCAGCCCCTAAACCACTGAAGCAAGTTCATCCTGTGCTCCGTCCCAACTTCCTCCATTTGTTAAGTACTAACACAGATACCACCCAGCCTTTCTGGAGATCTCGGGCCAATTCCTGTCAAAGGCTAAAAAGAACAATCTGTGTGAAAAGAACAACTGTGATGACCTTTGAAAGAGTGGAGACTAGCGGGGCGCAAGGAAGAACGCACGAAGGAAAGGGAGCAAAAGGGTGTGTTGTGTTTTCCTTACGGCTGGGAAGAGACCCAAGGAGCCTGGAGATGTAATGGGATATGGTTACAGATTACAAAAGTTTTGTTACAGCTCTAACAGCCTTTCACAAAGGCACAGCCCTCCAGAGAGCCATATATCATCTCTGCTTTCCCCACCACATAAGACAGAGGGTGAGGAGCTGAAAGGCGAGAAAGTCATAAGGGAGCTGAGCAAGCTCCCACATCCCCGTGACACTCCCATCAAGCTACAGTGAACCGTGCCCAAATGCTCTTGTCATAACAGGCTTTGGCTCCCATCCCCATCATCTGTTTATTTTTTTTTTCACACTCCCCTTGTTGGAGATGTGTTGCCTAGCAACCGGCTGCCTGACTCTAAACAGCCACGCACACAGTGGTCCGGCAGGCACTTGGAGACACCGGGACAATATTTGAGTATCTCCAATGAACTTGCTAGGACCAACACATCATTACTTGGAAGAGGTAGTTCCTGGAATTCATGTTAGAGTCACATCTCAGGCAATACCTGTGACTGTCGTTGGCTCCCCGTGAGGTAGAGGAAAGATACATCTCTGCATAATGACACGCAGGTAAGGAGAGCTCCTAGGAGCTTACAGAGACAGGAGGCCCCTGTGCTGTGATGGGGGAATACCATGAACTCCCTCAGGCAGGTAAGGCTTTTGGAGCAATTACAACTGCCCCCCTCCCAAAAAAAAGTTCTGAAAGTTTGATTCTCTCCATGGAAAGCACAACAATATCTACGGAGATAATTTTCCTGTTCGAAGCAATGAAAGGTGGGCCATGCTTCCCTTGGCTCTTCCATGGCACTTGCCTTTGGGTTTAGGGTCATGCCTCTGGATACTATCGCTGTGGTTTAGATGTGACGTGCCCCCTAGAGGTTCCTATGTCAGTAAAAGGCTTCCAGCCTTCTGGTGGCGCTGTTTTGTGAGGTTCTAGAAACTTTAAGGTGTGGAACTTAGCTGGAGGCAGTAGCTCACTGAGGGTGATTCTTGGGGGTATCTTGTTCCTGGCCCTGTCCTGTTTCTCTCTCAGCTTCCTTTCTGTCATGAAGCAAATAAGCACCTTTTTGAAATACTTCCGCCACCATGATGGTCTGCTGAAGCCCCTGGAACCAGGGTGTCATAGACTGAACCCTCTGAAACCATGGTCGGCAGTAACTCCTCCCTGTAAGTCCTTCTTTCGAGCAGTTCAGTCACAGCAGATGACTCCAGACATGGTTGATCATCAGGGAAGCGGCCCATGGAGGATCTGCATCCTAAGGGATCCAGCTGTCCAGACTTGAGAAACTGACCATTTATTTGAGTGCTTTTGTCACATAAATAAAATACACGCAATTTAAAACAAACCCAGTTTGAGAAAACACACAAAATAAATACACAATTTAACAGCTCGTAAAACATACTAGAATACAGTTGATACTGGGGCGTTGATACCGGGGTGGTGATACAGGCCCTTCTGAGGATGCCATCTCGGTCTCCCCTCCTGGCACTCTCTCTGGAGACTCTTAGCTTCATGCACACTTCCTTGCACCTTTTTGCAGTTTTAGCAGAAGGTGGGCATTTCTGGATGTCAAGCTTTTGAAAATCTCAATGTGTCTTTTTTTTTCTTTTTTTTTTTTTTTTTTTTTTTTTCATTTTCAAGTTATCCGCTGGAGAATCTGGGGCATTTGAGCTGAGGCTTTGACACAAAGAAATTGGAAGAAAGACAGACAAATGCATACACAGACAGGTTTTGCCCTCTGACCTCCTCAGTTTGTTTCTCCAGAGTTATTGGGTGGGTGGGGGTGTTCTATGAATGGAGCTGACTGACTATTCCCAGGGCCAAGGAGCACTTTATATGCCTGTGACAAGGTTGTCCAGGTTCCCGGGCTCTCCTCACTGAGCTCTGCCATCAGGGCCTTACTAACAGGTGGACTGAGGGTGTGGAAGAGCCAGCCACATCCTCGTTCCCCAGCAGACCTGCAGCCGTGGATGGGAGAAGAGCTGGAAGGGCCTGAAGTGAAAGCCCTGTGGCTTTATCCCTCTGAAGAGCAAGGCTGACAAGAAAGACAAAGGCAGCCTGGTAACCAGGGGCCAGTGGGGAACAGAACGGCACCTGTGCCAATGATTGGTTTATTCAGCCTGAAAGCCTTCCTCTGCTGCTCTGCTCTGGGCCTCAGTTTCTTTCCCCAAGTCAGCCTGCAGATGTGAGCATCCATCTTATGGCAGGCAGCGTGTGGTCACACTGTTTGCAGAGCCTGACTCCCCAGGGGAGAGAAGGCACCTGTGTAAACAGAGCAAGAGGCACGATGTGCTTGTCAGATATGCTCTGGGGAGGCACTGTCCCCATCAGGGCCGATGGTGGCTCTGATGGTTCAAAACAATGAGGGTTCTGTTTGCCCAGCTGCCTCTCACCTTCCCTCTTATGGCACCCATTGTTGTCCCCCTGCAGGTTTCTCTGTTGAGGAGGGGGCACTGCCCACTGACCAGGATCTGCAGGGGCAGCAGTTGCCTCATTGGGGAAACCCAAGATTGAGAGAAATTCATTTTGACAGTCAAAAACTCTAAGCATAGGGAGATTTTTCTGACGATCTCACTACATCTGCTTCATGTTCATCCGTGAGAGAGGGTAGCTTGGGCAGAGGGGGATGCACCCAATTCTCAGCCAGCCCTGGTTTTGTAGCAGGTGCTTAGATGATCCTCACCCCTTCTTTCCTGCTGTGTACTCGACAGAGAGCTCACATAGACAGATGGGAGCCTCGAACTCGTGTCTGATTTACATCCACGTTAGTACGTGGCCTACCTGCTGTGGGACTCTGTGCACTCCAGACTGAAAAGTAGAGAGGGGTTCTGCATTTCTTCCAGTCCGGCTCAGACCCACCAACTTTAACATCAGATTGGGCCATGTTATTGTTTGATTCCACGTGATCCCAGACTCAGACTGACAGGACATACTTCAATAAGCTCAGAGGGCCAGCTTGTCTCCAAAACTGGAGCCAGATGCTACTTCTTTAGTCAAAACACTTAAAGTAACTGGTCTGAAAAGTGTTCATCTTTCTAAGGAATCTTCAGGAATAATGCTGATGACACATTGTCAAGCTTGAGTGGCTTAGCCTACATAGCTCTCTGTCACCACCTGTCCCTTGACTAGCTAGATTCTCCAATCACTACAGATCCAGCCACTCATTTGGTGAAAACACAGATTATCCAGGCAATCCAAAGTGAGTTCCCATTATGTGTCAACCACCTAAGAGATAGACACAGTGGAGGCCAAGCCCCAGGAGGGTGGATATCAGCTACCAAATGGTTTCTACTTCGTGTGACCGGAGGAAAGGGAGAGAGAGGCCCCAAGTTTTAGAGTAATAAAAAGAGATTGAACTGTGGGAGTGTGGGTCTGGGGACTACCGAGAACGGGGTGTTGACAAGAGGGTTGCAGCCAATGACCTTGGCTTTCAAAGTTTTACTCTTATCATTACTGACTGCTCCAACTCTGTTCTGGACAGCACATGGAAATCTGCCATTTCTCTGAGGGTTACACACACACAAAGAAAGAAAAAGACGCATGATCCAACTATTTCTCTTTGACAAACTCAAAAGATGGAATGAATCATTTTCCCCTATCCCAGGGATACGGTGCTGAGAGGAACAGGCTTGGTAGACCAGGCTGTGGGACTGTTCCAGGACTTTCTCAGTGGGACACATTCAGGTATTCAATACTATAAGGGTTCATAAAGGTTAACAGTGTCAATTTCAAACCAAAGAACTTAACTCCACATCGTGACAATCTGGCCATCTCTCCCCTCCATCCCATTCCCTCCTCCCTGTCCCCCTGGCCTGGTGTCTGTATGCCATGGATTTCTCTGCTCCCAGTATTTCTGGATTGCTCTGGATTGTATTCATTACGCTTTTCTTCCATGCAGCCCCAAGTGGCCTGCTGGGTTTTCCATGGTCCTTCCCAGTTTCATCCCCAGATTTTCAGCTGTTGGTCTTGGCTAGGGTCAGTCACTTCCTGACGTTTCTCAGTGTTTTTCCCTGCACGCCCTCTACCCTTTTCAAATCTCTTTCTGGTCTCCATTCTCTGCCAGTGTGAACCATCCATCAGGACTGAAGAAGAGTGAGAGCATGAGTCAGCACCCACGAGGGAAGCTGAATTCCTCCCTAACTGGCAGCTGAGCGGACTGGGGAGGAGGGATGATAGAAAGAAGCGATTCACTTTTCTAATTGTTAGAAATGAAACATTAGGAAAAGTGACCGTCAGGAAAGAGAAAACTAACAGGGGAAAGAGAGGACACACAGACGAGAGAGAAGGAAGATTTATGAACATGTAGACAGAGGAAGTCAAATTCCTCTTTAAAAAGTAAGCAAAGCCGAGGAGCCACCGGTCCAAGCCTTGAAGTTTATCTTCAAAAGCTCAATTCAGACCAGATGTCCCCTACCCACTCCACTGGCTCTGCTCAGTCCAGGCTTTGATATGATCAATCACATTTGAAATCTGGGCCTCCTCCTGCCCACCGTGGATATGAGTTGCGGATCCCTCCTTGGAGCCCTCTGCGAAGTGCTGAGCTCTCTCTCTCTCCACCTGGGTTCTACAGAGAAGGGCCTTAAGCTTTGGGACTTCTGGGTGACCAGCCAACGGGAGGAACCAAAGAGAGACTTTAAGGCTTTCTACCTTCTCATTGGCCTCAGCTCCTTGGAAATCTCAGAAAGGTAGTGGTATTATGGGTTTAAGAAAGGAAAACCTTAGGGCCAGCAAGATGGGTAAAAGGTGCCTGCCCCAAAGTCTGATAACCTGAGTTTGATCCACTCTAAGACATGGGGTAGAAAGAGAGAACTGACTCCCATTAAGTTGTCATCTGGTCTACATATGTGCACCAAGGCATGTGTGTGTTTGTGCATACATACAAATAATAATAATAATAATAATAATAATAATAATAATAATAATAATTTATTACTCAAAATTAAAAAGCAAAACACTTTTTCTCTTTGGCCCCTACTTTTCCCTGGGGAAAGGTATATTTGGGGACTAAATTGGGTTAAATATGCTCCCTGCTCTAAAATTTATGTCTACTTAGAATTTATGAAAGTGACTTTATTAATAAACAGGATCGTTGTAGATATAACTAAGTCACAATTATGTCATACTGGATTAGGTTGGGACCTAAAGTCAACATAACTGGCACCCTTATTTTTTTTTTAAGAAAGGTAATCTGAAGGGACTAGGAATATCTCTCAGCAAGTAGAGTGCTTGTCTACCATACGAGAAGCCTTGTGCTCAATCCCCAGCATCACATAAACCAGGAATTACTGATGAACAGCCTGTAATTCCAGCACTTGGGAGGTAGAGGAAGGAGAATCAGAAGTTCAAGGTCATCCTTGTCTACATAGCAAATTTGAGACAGCCTGGGCTACATGAGACATGCCCCCCCCCCAAAAAAAAAGGAGAGAGAGAGAAGAGGAAAGGGGGAGTTTAGACAAAATAAGCAGATGCACAGGGGGAAAGGTCGTGGCAGACAGAAGTGAGGTAGCTCTAAGCCAGGGGACCACCAAGGATGTCAGCAACCATCACGAGCCTGGAGAAACAAGGAGGAGCCCCTGACTTCAGCCTTTGGCGGGAGAACCATGCCCTGCTGACACTTGACTTCAGACTTCGGACCTCCAGAACCGTGAGAAAAACGATATCGTTGATGTGAGCCACGTGGTTTGTGGTCCCTTGTTATGACAACCCTAGGGACCTGAGCTGGTGACAAGAGTCTTCCCACTTGGCCACACTGACACAGGGGTGACAAGATTTCCCTAGACTTCACCCGAATATAGCTTTCTGGTTGGGCCCGGACCAGGGCCCCTGGAGCCACAAAGCAACCACTCTGTTCTGGGTATCCTCCCGGTGGCCTGTCCCCACACTCTCCCCTTTTGTTAAGCATGTTCTCGGGGCTTGCCTGACTGTGTGTCTGTTGCCTTTGAGCGCTGTGTTTTATTTCGGTTTTTCATAAATATAGAAGTGCATTGGACAGAAGCCTGCCTTGGCAAGCAGGCCTTTGGCCGTCCTGACAGCTTTGCATATCTCTCAAATGAGTTATGAGTGGATGGGGACTGGGGACTGGGGACTAGGTTCCAGCCACCACTCCCTTGAGCCCTGCAGTCCTCCCAAAGAAAACGACTGTTTTCTTGAAAACAGTCACTTACCCAAGGCTTGAGGAGAACAGGCTATGATACACCCCTAAGATCCCCGCTCGTCATAAAGCACTTCTTAAATGGTGAAGAGAGTTTGCAAGTTGTTTGTTTATAATAAATTTTTCTGAAAAAAAAAGAAAGAAGAAAGAAAAGAAAGCCCTCAACATAGCCTGATCCAGGGCTACTGGTTCATGACGAGAAGAAAGTCATGGAACCTCACCAGGAAGACCATAGAAAGTGTGAGAGCTTGGGAGCTCCAGATGGATCCTTGAGCCAGCAGAATGTGCCCAACCCACTGAGAAGTAAGCCATGGCCTTGAGTTGACAGTGGAGTATTTTTCTTCCCCTGAAGTGACCTTGATATTTTCATTTTCTCAAACTGCATACTGCTGCATCTGTGAGCAATGATCAGGACTGGGAAATGCTGACACCATTTCTCTGTTCTAGGCCCAGACACCTAGAACAACATGGCCAGGGACACCCAGGGCCAGTGTTCTCCAAGTCAGGGTGTGTGCACTGCAGGCATCAAGTAAGACAATCTACTGGGGTGTGGGAAGAAAATATTTAACTTTCTAGTTGTGTTTATTTTGATCTCAAAAATATTATAAAGGATTTTATTAATAGTCAAGACATGGATCGAGAGCAGCAAATCTATACAGCTTGTCACTGTGTACATATTTGGATGTGGGTTTCTCAAAATTAACAGTGTTTGTAAAGCCTAGTGAGGAAAAAATGCAGCCGGCCATTCTCATATAGATGCTTTTAAAGTATGTGTTAGAGGGTGTGGAAGTGGAGGGCTTGAGCAAGTGGGGAGCCTATTTATCGCCCTCTGGGCCTGATCAGGCAACTCAATCCTGTTTTTTCATCTCTGATCCCTGAACTTAGGATTTTTAGGGTTATACACACACACACACACACACACACACACACACACACACACACACACA
>CABHPH010126721.1:0-20375 GCA_902168325.1 Peromyscus nudipes
GTGTGTGTGTGTGTGTGTGTGTGTGTGTGTGTGTGTGTGTGTGAGAGTGAGTGTGTGTATGGATTCTGTATGGTAAAACAAAGTGGTACATGTAAAATACTTAAAAGTGCACATTGAAGCATAACTGCCTCCAAGAAAAGCAACTGGGTAGTTCTTTGAGTTGTGGGCTTAACCGGACTAACCTTTTGTCCTGGAATACCGTTTTGAGAGAATCACTGATAGACAGACTGTAACTATTAGAGTTTTCAAAACAGACTAAGATTCCCTGTCATTTCATAGGCATAGGTATTTTGCTATCAATAATAAGATTTTATTTTCATGTGAAATTTAAATTTTGGAAGCCACATTTCACAATACAGAGTGATTCTTCTCATGAGGCTGGTAGTGATGTGAATGAGTATGTTTTTTGGATATTGTTTAGCAAATCTGGAAGATTGACCTAACTCAAGGGACCAGTATTTTCTAATGACCAATGCATTAAAAAAATAATGCATGTGCTAAAAGGTGCAAAAGAGACTAGTAGACTTACAAAGTAATAAAGTATGCAAGATTCAAAGTCCTTGTTGCAACTAACTTTTAAGGAACATCATGTCAATTTTGGTGTAATATCAAAGACTGTTCACAGTTAACTAGA
Source organism: Peromyscus nudipes (assembly GCA_902168325.1). Lineage (NCBI taxonomy): Eukaryota > Metazoa > Chordata > Mammalia > Rodentia > Cricetidae > Peromyscus > Peromyscus nudipes. The sequence continues at coordinate 635 of CABHPH010126721.1, forward strand.
AAGGCTATTAAGAGAAACCCTCTTTTCCAACTACTTGTTTGTGCAAAGTTGAATGTCTTTATATACCTCAACTAATGACTATGCTGTATTACAACTAGATATAGGAACAGATGTGAAAATCAAGTTGTCTTTCTACTAAGCTAAAATTGAAGATACTTGACAAAATATAATACCACTCTTCTTACTGGTTTATTTATTTCACACAATCATCATTTTAAGTGAAATGCTACTTTATTGTTTAATTAGGTTGACCAAAGTCATTTTGCATGAGTTTTTAAATACTCATTTGAATTTTTGAATATGGTAAATAGTGACAGACATCAGATGAACAAAACTTCTTTGAACCTTCAATAAGTCCAGGGGCTGAAAAGATGGCTCAGTGGTTAAGAGTATTTGCTTTTCCACAGGACCTCGCTTCATGGCAGCTCACAACCATCTATAACTCCAGGTCTAGGGGATCTGACACCTTCTTCTGGCCTCTGTGAGCACCAGGCATGCATGTGGTACACAGACATACATGCAGGCAAAACACTCTATGCATAAATAAAACGAGTATAAGTATATCCTAAGACAAGAACTTTGAAATTACTGTGCTAATCTGTAAGGCAACATTCATAATACTTTGAAATAATTTCTGCCTCTAGGAAATTAATTTTATTTTACTCAATAAAAAGAAAATCATATGTATGCCTAAAAGAATTCAACATAAAGTGACAAAGTAAGACACAAAGTGGAAATCCCTTGGAGACAGGTAGGGAAACTGAGGGGTGAGGGATAGAGCCATGCCCACAGATGCACACTGTTTCCCACCTGAGGTGAGTGAAAAGGTGTTTCCAAATTCTCTTTGGATTTGAGTATGGCTAAGCAGGTGGGTGGACCACGGGGCCGGGTGGACCATGGGGCCGGGTGGACCACGGGGCCGCCCCTGACCAGTCTCAGGGAAAGCTGCTTTGTGATTGGCACGGCTGCCATCTTGTTCTGTTTGTACAATTTACTACTGCTTACATCTTGTTTTCTAAGTCTCAAGAACTATTTTGGTCACAACAATCTTCTGTTCAAATGATTCTGTCCACTCATTTATTTAAAAATCAGGCCCCACATCATCCTATCCAGGATGCTGTTTTTAGGCCTTTGTTCCCTGACTGAATTTGAAAGCAAAAAAATAATTCTTGGCAATGATGCAACCATTACTTCCCAGTATCTCCAGCTTAATTAATTAAAGCTTCTTTCCCTATAACCAGTTAAGACAATTCTATCAAAATATACAGAGGGAAATACACTTAGAATTATAATTACCATGTACCTCTTTATAGGACTTGCCATTAAAATATGGTGTTTGGTGTGCGTGTGTATGTGTGTGTGTGTGTGTGTGTGTGCGCGCGCGTGTGCGCACACATGCATGTACATGGTGCATATCTGTGCATATGAGGAGACCAGAGACTGCCAGGTGTCCTCCTCTATTACTCCCTACCTTGCTTTTTTAGAGACAGGGTCACTCACTGAATATGAAGGTTACCAATCAGGCTAGACAGTGAACTCTAGCTATTTTTTGTCTATTCCCCCCAGCACTATAGTTACGGGTTCATGCCACATTAAGTATTGGGGATCCAAACCCAGGCCCTCAAGCTTGCAAAATAAACATTTTATCCTATGAGCCATCTCCCCAACTCCTGAAGTCTGTTACGTTTTATCGGTAAATCTTTAAGACATGACAGAGGAGGAGGAAGCGGCCCTTCCCAGGGGAAGGCTGCTCTCCAGAGCCGGTTTGGACTCCGGTTTTCTAAATTCTCCGATCAAAGAAGGCCGAGCCTTCCTGCCAGCACTCCGACAACTCAGTTCCTAACATAAATAAAATAATAGAGTTGAACCGACAAACAGCTTTCTCCCCTCTCTACTGCAAGTCGTGTTCTATAAAAAGAAACTTAGAAATCAACCCTAACTAAAAAAAGAATGCTCTGTATGAGGATACTGACCTGGAATCCTGCAAAAGTCAAACTCACATTCCATATCCAGCTAGCGCAGGCCTATGGAAGCAGAATCCACCGTGTGGGGTTACAAGGCCCTATGGAAATTTTCTAACAAAGGACGGTTTGCTGCAGGGAGCTGGCTCCGCCATCCCACACACATCCCTCGCAGTGCATTTGCTCATAGTCATGGTGAGGTCTACGTCAGACCACACGTGATGGAGTGTTAGAAACACAAGCACCAGATCTCGAAAACAGATTACAAAACAGAAGCCCTTTATAGGGCAGAACTGTGTCTAGGAAGAGGAACATCCTTTTGATTTTGTCTTCAAAATGGGTTCCCGCAGGGGCACGGACAAGCTGTGTGCACCAGGCTGCAATACACTGAAAGCTGTCCAATTCAAGGTAACACGGCGCGACAAGGGAAGTTCCTTTTCTGACCTGAAACTCAGAGTGTGAGCTACTGAATGCACTCCACACAGGGGTGGCTGGCTGGGGCAACCTCACCCACCATGGTGAGTAGGTAAACAGCGAGCCTCCAGACCTGTGGTTACGTGCACTGACTGTGAGAACGGGCAGCATCAGATTCATGGATGATGCAATAGGCCCACCGAACCGTGTGGGGTTGCTTGTTTGCAAAGATGAAAGGGGAACAGGTTCGTGGGTTCTTTTTTCTTGTTGAAATGGAGCAGTGTTTAGGATGGCCTGCCTACCATGGGTTCATCTCAGGATCAAGCTTGCCCAGGCACCTGCTGGCTTGAGAAACCTGGCAAACAGGCTCAGAGGCTGTCTCCTAAGCCCTCGGAGTTCTATGTCCTGGTTTCAGCAAATTCCACCAGCACCCAATAGCCCCAAATGTTGAAAGCATTTACAATCTGAATATTGTTCCTTAGGACAAGTTCCTGTTCTCTGAAATGTCTCACTGCAAGAATGAGCTGTCTATCCAGGTAGTTGGTTTTCAAAGGGCAAATACTGTTTTCCTGTGAACTTAAAGGGCTGGCTGAATGAGTGGAGGCTGGCCCTTCCTTTCTCACTTGACTGCTGTCCCTGAGGGTGGGTAGAGGGAAGAACTGTTGCACATTCTGGCTTCTGAACAAGAATGCACATTTCACGAGTGGCAAGGACAGGTTATCCTAAAATGGACAGTGTACACCAGCTGCTGCTTTGGTGCTAGTCAATCTGAACCTACTGCCATCGCTCCCTGACCTTCCCCAGGTCTTTTGTGCTTGGTCCTGGGGACTCAACCCAAGACAGTGGAATCAGAGTTCATGCCCATTCTTCCTGGAAAGTAGGAACTGGGCAGAGGGAATGAAATCACACACACACACACACCATCAAGTGCATCACAGTGCACAGTAGGGAGTTCAGTGACTGTCACAGATAACCCAGCAAATACATCACTTAGCACAGAGTAGGAATTCCGACACAGCCCAGTAATGAAGTATTCAGCATACAGTAGTGGTTCAGTGACTGTCAGCAAGCAGCTAGAGAACTAAACTGTGACCTGCCTAGTTGACTACGGTAGAAGCGCTCATGCACCCAACCTTTGTATAGAGCACAAAGACAGAGAGATCTGGCTGATTCATGCTAAAAGCCTTCCGAGGCCTTTCCCCATCTTGGGATAAAATCCAGGCTTCTCTGCAGCCTGCGGGCACCGCGTTATCCATGGGGTGCCCCATTCTCCCTGACTAGCTTGTTCATTCCTGCTCCACACAGGCTCCCTTTGCTTCTCCCGTCTGCCAGGTTTCTTCTGGCCCTGGAACCTTCACAGCACCCTTGTTCAGACACTGCCTAGGGATGGCTTCCTCTCACGCTTCAGGCCTGGCTCTGAAGTCACGGTCATCTCTTCTGTATTCTCCCATTTTTATTTTCCCTCTGCTATGACTTGGACATGAAATGTCTCCCACAGGTCCATGCACGTGTGGTGTTTGGTCCCCATTTGGCAGTGCTGTTTGGGAGGCTGTGGGCCTTTTAGGAGGCAGAGCCTCACTGAAGGAAGAGGGTTGCTGGTGGCAAGCTCACTTCCCTGTGCTCTGGCCATCCTGGGCTGTCATTAAGTCTCTATGCCTTAGACATTTTGTCCCAGTGACAAAGTGACACCTCCCATCACCTTATTGCCTTTATACTGCTCATCTCAACCTGCAGTTATCACACATATACTCGTCCCTAGTTATCTGCAGGGCCCAGTTAGTGCCATCCCTACCACACACAAATACACTTTTCTCTAGACATACATCTTATGATAAAGTTTAATTTACAAATTAGGCACCATTTGACATGAACAATAATTAAAATTTAACAATTAAATATACAATAGTATATTTATTTAATATAAATATTATATATTTAATATAAATATACAATAGTATATTTATTTAATATAATATATATTTAATATAAATATAAATAAATTTAATATTAATAGAAATAATATATTTTATTTTATAATTTTAATTATGATGTAGCTTCATACTTCTAAGTTACTTCTGGGATTTTCCACTAAATATGCTCAGATTGGACCTGACCTTGGAAAACTGGAACAGCGCAAAGTCGAAGTCTAGATAAAGGGGAACTACTGCTTACTCTTCATGCTTCTTCCCAGGAAGGAGGCTCTGGGAGGGACAAGCTTTTCCACTGCTGCTGCTCCTGACACATGGAAGCCACCATTCAGGTTTTCTTGGGTGAGGAAAAACGTATGAAGCAGAGATAGCTCAACCCGATGGAAAATCCAACCCATGAGGCCTGACGCGGTGGCTCAAGGCTGTAACTTCAACACTAGAGAGGCTGAAGGAGGGAGATTGGGAGTTGGAGGCCAGCCTGGGCTACACAGGAGACCTCGTCCTAAAAACAAGCAAAAGGAAAGTGCAGACTGCCTGTCTCCTGCAAGCTCGTCTCCATCTACCCCCACTGCTCTCTGACTCCCACAGCTCATGGCACCTTCCGGCACTGCGCACCAATTCCTCACATTTACTGTCCATCTGCTCGCTAGAATTTAAGCCCCACAGTGCAGCAAGCTTTTACCTCTTCGCTGATGTGTCTTATGCCCCTAGAATAGGGTCTGACACAGAGAAGGCCCTTGGTAGATATTTACTAAAAAACTCAACAATTTGTACCAGAAGTAGATATGTTTGTAAATCAATATTATTTAAAGAGTTGTTGCTGATTACAATTTTCACCTTTTTTAAAAAAAGATTTATTTATACAACATTCTGCCTCCATGTATGCCTGCATGCCAGAAGAGGGCACCAGATCTCATTATAGATGGCTGTGAGCCATCATGTGGTTGCTGGGAACTGAACTCAGGACCTCTGGAAGAGCAACCAGTGCTCTTAACCTCTGAGCCATCTCTCCAGCCCAATTTTCACCTTCTAAATTCTCCAAATCCACTTTGTTTTCTAAGATTTTGACCATGCTCCAGTGACTATGTATATGGACAACACAAATTGGACTTTTTTTTTTTCAATCTTTTCTTGGAGGGGAGGCCACAAGAATGGGGGGCAGGCAGTGGACTTGGGAGCACTGGGAAGTAAGGGTGATCAGGGTTCATTATGTGAAATTCCTGAATAGTTAAAAAAAGATTTACTTACTTTTATTTATATGTATATGTGTATGTACCTACATGAATGTATGTGTATGATATGCATGCAGTACCTGTGGAGTCCAGCAGAGGGCTTGGATCACCTGGAACTGTAGTTCCATGCATTTGAGTATCACCTCATGTGTGTTCTGGGAACCAAACCTGGCTTCTCTGCAGGAGCAGTAAGAGATCTTAACCACTGAGCTATCTCTCCAGTCCCCAAATCCACTTTGAATAACATAATTTTATTTAATACATTTCAGGTCGTGAAGCGCTCTGCATATTAACTCATTTAATGCCCTCCACAAACCTAGGATTCTACCAGATTAAATGAAAGGATTACTATACACTGACAGTTTTCAGTGAATGAGCAGAGGCAAGGTTCAAGAGATAGAAGCTGATGTCATTATCATGCCCATAGGGGAGAAGGGGAAATCAAGCCCATAGCAGTTACTCATGTATACCAGGGCATGTGGTTTCTGATGGAGGATGGTGTTTAGTTTGCAAGAAGGCACTTGTTCTATATACAAGAGGGTGCTGAGTCCAAACTGCAAATTCACCACACAAGACCACTGCTGAAGTTAAGGCACTAAGCAGAAGGGCTGTTATAACAGCCATCAAGAGTCATGGGTCAGAAGATCTCTGAAAGCTACTGAAGAATATGCTGGAGAGGCTCTCAAGTGGGGCGGCAGAGGATGGGCGCCAAGAGTTACCCTAGCAGCAGTCTTCAGGTCAATCTGGGCATTGCTAGACAGTGGGCCTTGCTGATGGGTCTGGGCCTAGGAACCCTGCCAGCAGTCCAGGTGTATACAGCAGCTGTACCACAGGCTGTATGGAAAATGTCCGCACAGCCAGGATGTGCTGATCTGAAGGAAGGCATGAGGAGGGTGAGCTTGAGTTGATCTCCTGACCTAAGAACAGAGTGTAAATTGGCCCTCTCATTACAGGCCAGTGATGTGGAGGGACTAGGAGGTTCTAGTCAGGGCGCAGCATGAGATCAGCTGAGGGAAGCCTCAGAAGAATGCTGGAGAGAGAGAGATCCTGCAGAGGGGGAGGCCAGCCTCTAGTGTGACCTCCTGCAGGAGAGAGGGAAGATCTCCTGGTCAGTGAGGAGCTAGAGTCTTGTCTGGATGCTAGGATCTTTACAAAGGCTAATTAAGTCCCTTACAATTCAAACTCTTTTTCTGCCACTCCAACCCACCCCTTTTCACATGTTGCTTCTGGAGGCTGGAATACCTTGGAGCCCAGACAGCAAGCTACCGTGGTCTCCATCCAACACCTCCTTCCCTCCTCCCACAAACCACTCATCTGCTGCATACTCTTGGCATGCAGCCGCCTCCCCCACCTTTTTAGTACTTATGACTAGTTAACAGTTACTTGGTAAGTATATGCCTTACTACAGAATAAAGATTCTAAGAGGGCTGAGATTGTTTAGCAGTTTCCCAGATTGGTTAGCTCTGAAATTGCCACGAACATTTCCTTTACCATGGTACCAGCACTAAACAAATGTGCCTGGTTCTATTCCCGGCTTTCAGGGGAGAGCACTGGGGTGGCATGGACACTTCTGCTATCTCCTACTGGGGGAAAAACACCAAAGTACATGAAAGTCAAGAAGGCTGTTGTGACTTGGATAAAGGAAAAACAAAGCCACCCCCATGAAAGAGCATTTCTGGGGATCTGCCCGTCAAGTGACATTATGCAAACTGAGCTGCATATGACAAGTCAGGGCTATCCATAATCCATAAAGATATTCTACCCACACAAGTAAAAAACACATAAGTTTACAGTGATGAAAATGTTACTGTGTTAGTTTTTAGTTTCTGTGACAACAACCTAAGAAAATGACTTAAAGATGGAAAGACTTATTTTGGCTCAGGGGTTCGTTTCTACCCGTGTTTAGTGAGGCAGACATCATGGAGGAAGAGCATGGATGAGAAAGGCTGCTCACTGCATGGCAGCCAGGGAGCAGACTGAGCAAGAGAGAGGTGCTGGGAACGAGACGGAGCGTGCTGACCCACTTCTTCCAGCTTGCCCAATCTCCTCGTCCCCACCTCCTCCTAGCAACGCCATCAGATTAGGAGTCCATCTGTGGATTCAGGCGCTGAGGTCAGAGCCCTTAGGATCCAACTGCTTCCCCAAAGCCTGTCAGCTGGCAACCATGGCTTTAACGTGAGCCTTTGGGGCCATTTCCATGCCAAGCTGACACTACCACTGCTTTCCCTCAAAAGGAAGGAAAGATCAGTCCTTTAGAGTCTATGGTGACATTTTGTTTACAGCCCAATGACTGGGTCATTGTCTCAGATACCTACAATGAATTGACAACAAATTTAAAAATCAATTTCCAGGCTAGGTGTGGTGGTGCACACCTTTAATCCCAGCACTCAGGAGGCAGAGGCAGGTGGATCTCTGTGAGCTCCAGGTCAGCCAGAGCCACAAAGTAAGACTGTCTCAAAAGCTTTAAGAATTTAACACTGAAAATGTAAAGTTGGCAGCACACATGTGTCGTTGACATTAGATGCATGGAAAGGACTAACTTTCCACGTGGCACCCTCCCTCTGGCACTCACACAGCGTCCCACTCCCTGTAACCACTTTTAAATTCCTTCTGACCACAGTCTCTGCCTTCTCTACTGAGAGCAGCTCTTCTGGAGCTGGTGCTGGCCTGTGACCTACTTCTGGGTTATGGAACTGTGGGTGCCTGTGCATTCCAGTGCCCAGTATGTGACTTACACATGAGCTGTCTTCCCATGAGTCAACCAAGAGCAAGATGGAAAAACGCATGGCAGTACACGTTTACCCCGGTGGTGCTCAGCACAAGGTGCAATTAGATGCAGTAGTGGGGACGTCGGAAAGAATCATCAGTACCACTGATGCTGTGTTGCGGCTTTGGGAGATAGGTCCTAGGCTGTCATGCTTCTTATGTCCTGCTGTGCGCTTTGCTATACACCTCCTGCAGGACATTAAATAAATGCCTATGTCTCCTGCATGCTTATATTGGAGCCTTGCTCGGCATTTTTTCTGAGTATTACTGTAGAATAGCATTCACATTCCTCACAAATGCATCAAACTGAAAATGTGTCCACTGGCAGGAAGACAATCAGGTAACTACGACATCCATACAGTGTGCCCAACACTGAACAAGCATAATATTTGTGTCCAGCACCAGTGTACACATTATATACATTATCCTAGGAAGCCTCATTGCAGTTTGTTTTTTTTAACTACTTGTATACACGTGGGTGTGAATGTGGAGGTCAGAGGACAACTTTTGGGAGTTGGTTTCCCCCCTCCCCCTGCTGCTGCTATTCTAGGCCAGCTGCCCCTTTGGCTTTTGGGCGATTCACCTGTCCCCACCTCCCATCTCACTAAGGTTACAGATGTGTGCCACTGCATCCGGCCTTTAACATGGGTTAAACTTGGGTATGAGATTTGTTTAACTGCTGGGCCGGCTTGCTGGTCCCAGTGGCAATCTTATTACACATGATAAAACTGAGAGTTGGAGAGGCTGAGGAGCTTGGCTAAAATCATTTAGTTTGTGAGTGGCAGAGCTGGGATTCAAATCACAGATTGATTCAAAAACTGCAATTTTTATGTCAAATCCAGGAACATGAAGACATAATAAAGAACTTAGATTTGGGGGCTGGACAGATGGTTCAGCAGTTAAGAGCACTTGTTTCTTTTGCAGGGGACCCAGGTTTCATTCCCAGCACCCACATGGCAGCTCACAACCACCTGTAACTCGAGTTCTGGGCAATCCACCATTCTCTTCTGACTGATGTGGGCACCAGGCACACATGTGGTACACATGATTGCATGCAGACAAAACATGCATATACATAAAATAAATGAATCTCAAAAAAGAAAAACCTTCTATTTCTCATCTTCTGGGTTGCAGAGAGTGATGTGTATGGGGACTGATGTCCTAGGGGTTTGTAGGATATCAGTCTTCTCTCCACTGCATGTTTGGCAAACTGTAGACTGGACTCAGTCAGGGCTACCATATGCCCCAGGGGTACAGTTTATAATACACACAGTGGTAGGCTGTGTACAAACCACATACCACCAAGCCTACTGCGTGGTCAAGTATGTACCTCATCTGCACCTGTACCCACCAGAAAGGGGCCATTTCTCTTTTGTGTTTAAAGGTACCATATTTTCCACAGGTGACCCTGGCAAGAACATTTCAGGGAAATCATTACTTTCCATATTAATTCATTTTCTTAAACTATATAAACCTGAAAGTAACATATGGCAGTTGAATATCACTTTAGTTTTTATTTTTCATCTACTTTTGCTTCAAGGCCGACCACCTACCCCCTATTGCATCTAACACGGGTTATCAAGACAGGGTAACAGAAGGAACGGGTGGATGATAATCACTGATCGAGGAGAACAGAGACACTCAATGCCTAAAAGTAGTCCACTCCCAAGACAGGTTTCCACCTAAGGAGAGTTTAGAATGAGGCAGGCTGGCACTGCGGGAGTCCGACCTTGGTGTTAGGTGGTCCTGGCTCTGTCAGGACTTAAGTGAGTTTCTTAGATCTTTGTATCACCATTTCTTAGGTGGCCAAATAGCACTAGTGGAGAACACTGGCGCTATAAGTGTCTTTTCTAGGCTGATGCAAAAAAAAAACAAAAAAAGTTTACTAACACCCTCTTCCTTCCTTCCTTCCTTCCCTCCCTCCCTCCCTCCCTCCCTCTTTTTTGTTTTTCGAAACAGGGTTTCTCCTGGCTATCCTTGAACTCGCTCTGTAGACCAGGCTGGCCTTGAACTCACAGAGACCCATCTGCCTCTGCCTCCCAAGTGCATGTACCACCCCCACGCAGTAACAAAACCCTTTGAAGGTAACTACTTATTAGCTGTTAGGAAGGAGGCCAAATAAGGCTTATGTGATCAGTACATCCCCATGTCACACATTGTCCCTTTTAGTCAGAGGCTCACTTAAATTTGGCTATGAATTCAGGAATAATCACTCACAAGCGCAAATATTACCTGTTTGGGGTTTCTACACATGTTTCAGTGGGAGCAGTCTTTTCCCTTCTCCCACACTGTGTCTCATTACCATTGACTATCTACTTTCAGACTCTGCAGACCATCTCTGCTCCTTTGTCTTCATGCAGGAGGGATTTTTAGAGTGCAGTCTTGAGACCTAGGAATCTAAGATCTTAGCAGTTTGGTTGTGATTTAGCTTATAGAATATTTTCTTTCTTGTAGTTTAAGTACTAATAGAGTCATTAGCTTGCAGTTTGTTCAGTAAAAAAATTTTTAAAAATTGGGTTCAGTTTGAGGTTTAGCACAGTTCTACACTTTGTGGTAGATCATGCTTCAAACTGCCATCAAGTTCCTGGATCAAAATCATCACCAGGCGCTGAGGTTAAGCAGTAATTCTGAGTCTTCTTGCTCAGTTGGACCAGCCTCTCTCTTCTTAGTTGATCACCTTTCTCCTCTGAAGGCAAAGCTGGGCCCGGCCTAGGCCGTGCCTGGGCTCTTCTCTACCTCTGCTAACTTCCTTGCTGTATGACAACTTCATCAACATGGTTTCTTGACCAAAGTCTTCCCTCCCCAGTGGAAGCTCTGTCAGGGCTGGGTCCTGGGTTGTGTCACAGCTAGATGACCAAAGCCCACTTCCAGTTCACAGTGCAATGCGACAAGATGGTGCTAAACACACCCAAAGGAACACTCTGTCCTCCCCAGCTGGCAAATCCATTCCCCAAAATGTTTCTCAAAACAAGAAGGGTGGATGCCGGAGCACTGCTCCAGCGGACGGAGCAGTTTGACTGAGACACTCAAAGGCGTAGGAGGAGTCACACTTGAACGCCTTCTTCACTTGCCACAGACTCCAGAGCCGGCTCAAGAGACCCAGGGGAACCTCAGATGCAGACCCCTGTCCCACCACAGCCCTTTGGGGTTTTCCCTTTCCTTATTTGAATCTCTTAATTCCTTTGGCCATTCTCTTGTGAAGAAAATGTTATAGAGAAGCCAAGGGTCTCACATGGTGAGCAAGACAGGTCTCAGACTTCTGGCTTCACAGGCCTTCCTGCACCAGGCCCCACAAACGGCTGTGCTGGGACTGCACTTTCTGACCTTGGAAACTGCCTGACCTCCTGAAGCCTGCTTCAGCCTGGGAAAGGGAGCCCCACTGCTTCCAGAGTGCTGGATCAGATGGAAGATAAGCACACAGCGCAGCCAGCAAACACAAGTGCAGCTGACTGGCTTTATTTTGTGTGCACTTTTAGAGGAAAGCACATGGGCTTTTCTTTCCTTTTCTACCAGCTCCGAGTTCCAAACATCCAGGACTGAATTTTGCAATTGAAACTCAAAATTTCATGTTTATTCTTATTCTATTAAATATGTTCTTTTGTTCCCTTTCTTTTTCACCTGCTGACATATTGAAGAACACTAATTTTATCTTAAAAGAAATCCACTGATTGTTTAAATGTGTTACACAGATTCCTGCTTCCGCTTAGGATGATGACTAAAAGGCCTGAAGGTAGCTAAAGAGAAATGTTCATGCACCCACTCAAATTGCCTTTGAAGGGCAGTACTGTTTATCTGGGACTCCCTGGGACATAGTTCTCCATCTTTCAAAATAGGAATGATAGAGCCTCAGTCTCCTTCCTAAAGAGGAGGCTGGAGGTACACAGGCAGCATGCAACCCTTAGCAGCAGCTCTGAACACTACTGCACGCAGAATCAGGAACTAAGAACATGATGTGAGTGACTTCTTGACTTCAGATCCAGAAGGCTACAGAGCTACAAGGAACAGCTTCAGAAGGAGAGAGCGTGATTTCACCCTTCCTGGAGCTAGTAACGTACAGCTCAGGGCTGGTCTTTCGTTACAGGGGACTGAGTGCAAAAGCTTCATTTTGTCTACTCACTCTTTCAATAACTGCTTGACTAATTTCCTTTCTCCTCCGTTCTCCCAAACCCTTTCCCAGCAGCCTTGTTCCCTGCCTAGCTATGGAATTCAGACAGCCTGCAATTGTTTCGGCTCCCATGTCCGCTTACCAAGCAGAATACCTCCCTCCCCATCCCGACTCCTTTCTAGACTCAAACACAGAACAAAGGCAAGAGCACCCAGCCGTATTCATACTGTTTGGTCCTGTCTCATTTACAAGTCACTTTCATACACGCCGACTCATTTTCCTTCACATGATGTCCTTGCGGCTATGAAATATTTCCGTTCCAAAAAAAGAGACACCGAGGCTCCAGAGAGTTAGATTGAAGTCCTAGCACCAGGCAGCTTATAATCGGCAAGGATGGGAATCAGTCTTGGTCATGTGGCTCTGTGTTTCAAAAATATTTTTGTGTGTGTGATCTCAACATTAGTAAACATAAACCACCCTCTCCTTTTGACTAGCATGTTTGATTCCTGGGCATATTTTATGTCAGAGTCTGTATTATCACTAGCTTCATTTTTAAATTTTTGCTGGCCAACCTGTATGTCGTCACCAAGCTACAGATCATGTGCTCACTTCTTTATTCTGCTGTGTCGTCCTTCATTACCTGACCACAGCATTTTATCTAATCTGTTCTGTAAAATGACAGCAATATCCAGGAGGATTATGATAATTATGTTAAAAATAGACCTTGGCAAGAAAATGTTCAGTCAATGTTGTAACATATTACTAGTAATGTATTTTCTTTCTTTCTTTTTTCTTTTTCTTTTCTTTCTTTCTTTTTTTTTTTTGTTTTTTGGTTTTTTGGTTTTTTTGGTTTTTTGAGACAGGCTTTCTCTATGTTGCTTTGGAGCCTGTCCTGATCTTGCTCTGTAGACTAGGCTGGCCTGAAACTCACAGAGATTTTCCTGGCTCTGCCTCCTGAGTACTGGGATTAAAGGTGTGTGCCACTACTGCCCGGCTAGTAATGCATTTTCAATGCATTCCCTAAAATCACGAAGTTGTTTGTTTTACTAACAAGTATCTGAGACAATATTGATTCAAGGAAATGGAACTATTTCCTCCTCTTGGCCTTTTGGACTCCTTGATTTCTTTACAGGGCACCTCCTAGAGGAGCTGTCTCATGGAATTGATGAGTTTGCACAAACCCCTATATGGTGATCAGAGAAGCCACTCATAGGTGTCCAGGGCTGAGGAGGAGGGAGCCTTAAGATTAGTTTGGGGAACTCAGAGAAAGGGGAAGGAGCTAAATCCTGGAGGACTCAAGAGGGGAAACAGCATTCAACTCTTGGAAAAGGACTGAGCAACACAGAGTCAGGAAATGGAATGTCACATCTGAAGAGGGATAGACAGAGGGCATGGCTGCTTCCCAGGACCTGATGGGAGATGTGGAGGGAGAATGGCAGGGCCCCAGACGGGAGTGTCAATGCCATGAGGACTTGGACTTTTCCTCTAGCCCCAAAGGTTTTAGCACTAACAAGACAGTGGAGAGAAGAGAAAGGCTTGAAAGCTACCTGGGTGGGAGAATCTCCTAATTGGAAATTAGAGGAGAGAGGAAAGAATGGCTGACTAGCCATTAACAGGCAGTTTTATCAGGAATCCCAGATAAAAGAGCCAGTGCGGAGGAGGATAATGAAGCGTGGCTCTAAGTAGCCTGTGGGAACGGCAGGTGCCTCTCTAAATCTAGACAGCCATAGTGGACTCGGCTGCTGGGGGACACTGTGCAGTGCACCGACATGGGGTGGGGGCTGCAAATGTGGTCCTGGATTTTGTCCAAGGAACACAACTGTGTTAAAGAACAGTCCCAAAGGAGTTCGAGAGGGACAGGCAGACCTACCAGAACCACCAGGGGACCCTTATTAAAAACTGTTTCTTGCTGTCACCCTGAGCTGGAATAGCCTGGAGTAAACCTGAATTTCACAGATGCCCAGGTGCCTTTAGATCAGGGATAGCTTGCAGCATTAAACTGGTTTCCTAAGGGTGCTATAACAACTTAACACCCTTGACACTACTTCATTCTCTACAACATGGAGGCCAGAAATCCAACTGGGGTGCTCACAAGGCCAGGATCTCTCTGAAGACTGTGGAGCATGGGCAGGATCCTCCCTTGCCGCCTGGTGATTCCCATTTTCCCTTGGCTTATGGCTGCAGGACCCCCACCTCTGCCTTTGTCTTCTCCGGGCTTTCTCTTCTTTATGTCTAGGTCTCTCTTCTGTGTAGCCTGCCTGGTCATCTAGGATGGTCTCATTTAAGTTCCTTAATGATGATGATCTGCGAGATCGTTTTCCAAATGAGGTTCCATGCGCAGGTTCTGGGTTGCAGGCATTATCTTTTGGGAGGCCTCACCATTCAACCCAGGAAAACCATCAAGGCAATAACTCATATGGATGAGTAGGAGAGGGGCATTGATCTGGAACTGCAAAGTGAGTTTCCTAGCAGTTGACAGAGAAGAAAAAATAGAACCATTGCAAGGACCCTTTATATACACAGCGGCACTTCCAAGCCCTCCCTGGCACTGACAGAGAGACCCCATGCGGCTAAGCATCAGGGCAAAGGGCCACCTAAAAGTACTACAAGAAAACAGTATACAAGTTAACAGAGCCACTATGACTATGGCACCTTCAAAATGTAGGCAAGAACTTTGAAGGGCCGAGGAGACTTAGTTCGTTTTCTAAATTGGATTAATTTGATTCGACGCTCAGATTTCCTCTCTAAAACAGTGACATTCTCTTCTCCCAACCCTTGTGAAGTTTGGACAAGCCACCATGGCTGAATGGGATTATTTCTGACTCAAGTTGTTTCTTTAGGGTCAGGCAATACTGCTAGTCACCAACACTGGAGTCGACTCTGACTCCCTTCTCACTACCTATTACCACGCCAAACCCCTTCAAAGGGAGCAGCTCACCCCTCATCTCTATAGTGACACACATTCCCCCAGTAAACTATCTCATTCTAACCATTTATGTCACTTCCCAGACACACAGAAAAGGTTTTCAGTACTTTCAGACAGAAATTTCTCTTCTTTGAGACTATTACAGCCATCTTCAGAATTCAGTTCTTACTGAGAATCCAATTCTCCAGCATGCATTACTAAAGCAGACTCCAACCCACACCCTCCAAGACTGTCCTCAAGCATGGTCTAGTTAGCAAGCTGGCAGGCTTGCCTGCACAAGCCTGTGTATGGCAATGTCCCCCAAAGGTTAGACTCACGTGCATCAGGGGGATCTTAGGTGCATTCTTCCATCTAGTGGGTCTGGGGTAGTGTGGGAGGCAAGGATCTCAGGTTAGGTCCCCACTGCCAGTCCAAAACCACGCTGAGGAGCAAACAGCATGCCTTCACTACATTGTCTGATGGCTTCTCATCCGTCAACACACCTTGGAGCAAATTCCTTAGAACAACTACATTCTGGCTCCCTACTGGTGGCCCCGCTTGACACAACCCCGCCCCCGCGCCCTCCCCCCCAGTCTTACAGAATGGCAGAAATTTGCCTTACTAACTCCAGCATCCCAAAACAAGACTGATAACTATAATAAAAGTGGGTGAAATGAAGAGAACCGATTCTGGAGCACTCTCTTACACGTTTGTTCTGTCTTCACTCACATCTAATAGAGATGGGGGCACCTGACCTACACAAGTGGGTTAAATGGGGTCTAAGGAAATGGAGTTGCCCTGCCTCTGGTGAAGTGGTAATAGCTCTGATGGAGATGATGACGAAGCCAGTGATATCAAAGTTAACATTTGCTGAGCACTTTCTATGTGCCAGTCTCTGTGCTGAATGCTGTACACACATCATGATTCACTCACCACCAAGAGGAAAATGGGAATCCCTAAAAGATGTCGAGAAAGGGAAGGCATTTCAAACTCCAGGGTGAAGGTCAATAAAGTATTAATAGAAGGGAAGGGGACAATTTGTACAATTCCAGGACAACTTAGAAAGCTGTTGCTTGACAGTTTAGTAAACATCCTTGCTGAGTTAAGACAACACCTTAAATCTCACATCAGGAGATGCCCGCTGTCCTTTGCTGGCACCCATTATCTGATGCTAGGCTTGGCTCCATCCTGCTGCCTTGGGAGTGCCGTCCCGGATAAGGAGGGATTTCCTCTGATGGGTTCCTCCTGTTTCACCTAGTACTGGCAGCCTAACAAAGGTTGCCACAGATACCTGATGCTTCTCCAGAGAGCACAACCATATGTGCCGTTTTCGGCTACAGACTTCCCAGAAAGTTATTCTGCCCACATGAAATGGGCAGTTACATACGAAGTGAGTGATTTATATGCTGTGACACAGGGAAGGAAAGGTCAAGGGCCATTAGCTTTCCTTGAATTGGGCCCAGTGAGGCACAGAAAAGGTCGGTACAGGCTGCCACTGTGGAGACCCTAACGGGTGGACTCAGACAGGAGATAGGATAATCCACAACTGACAGCAGCCTGCATACTAATCTCTTAAGTTCACACAGTGTTATTCAAAAGTCTTGGGACTGGATAAATTGTTCAGTGGTTGACAGCAGGTACTGCTTGTGCAGAGGACCCAAGTTTGGTTCTTAGCACCCACATCTGGTGGCTTATAACCACCTCTCAGTCCAGCTCCAGAGGGATCGGACTCCTCGGGTATAAGTGGGTACCTACATTCACATGAACATACTCACGCACATACATATAATTAAGAAATAATGGTGCTGGAGAGATGGCTCAGAGGTTAAGAGCACTGACTGCTCTTCCAGAGGTCCTGAGTTCAATTCCCAGCAACCACATGGTGGCTCACAGCCATCTGTAACGAGATCTGGTGCCCTCTACTGGCCTGCAGTCATACATGCTGTATACATAATAAATAAATCTTTAAAAAAAAAAAAAGAAAGAAATCTTAGGGCTGGAGAGATGGTTCAGAGGTTAAGAGCACTGGCTACTCTTCCAGAGGTCCTGAGTTCAATTCCCAGCAACCACATGATGGCTTACAACCATCTCTAGTGAGATCTTATGCCCTCTTCTGGCACATAGGCATACATGCAGATAAAGCACTCATACATTAAATAAATACATCATTTTAAATAAATAAATAAATCTTTAAAATGTAAAGGTCTGGTGCCCTCTGGCTTGCCACATTCCAACTACTCCCTATCTTCTTATATTAGCCCACACTTAATGTTCATATTATCTCCCTGTATGGAATGCATCTGGGGGACATAGTTCTTCAGCATCCCTCCAGTCTGTTCCTATGGGGAAACTTCTCAACACATGAATCCTGGAAGGCGGTGTGCAGGGAGCAAACTCCTCACTTCGATCTGTGTGTTTTCATGATGGGGTCTACTCAAGCTGCAAGAGGTGATCGACCCGTCAGATCTACCCACCCTCCCTTTAAAAAAGGCCCCTACCACACCACACTTCGGCTGGTGGTATAATAGGCAACAGTAATGGCCGAGCAACACACAGGCCTTTATTTAGCTCAGCACTGTGTTAGAGGACTCTGAGTTGACATCAGTACACCACTGTGTCCTAATAAGACAAGGACAAAATGACAGACCATGAGAATGGAGCCTGGCAGTCGGAGCTTCAAGACAATGGGACAAAACAGTAACAAAGTGTATCCACTGAGACGCAAACCAAGACGGCTCCATGGAACAAAAGAAGCCCATGCTTGGAGGCCAGCTTCCTCTCTAGAGACGCCATGGAGACGCAGAGCTGACCCCCTCGGTCTGGAGAATGGTCTGAGTGGTCACTGGGACTTCCTGGAGGATGACTGGTGATTCTGCCTGGCTGTGCTCTCATCTCCTCTCTACCTTCCACCGACCACCTCACATTTGCTATGGTTTCCCACGGAGTTCTAGACACATGGTGTCAATGTACAGAGTCCTCTGTCTGGGCTGAACCCCATACTTTCTCTACACACACATTTCCCACAATTCCTCCTCCATGTTTCCAGTTTGAAGCCACTGTTAGCAGCACCGGGATCCCTGGAGAGAGGCCAGGTATGGCGGCGCAGGCCTCTGAGGCCTCCTGGGGCTGTGAAAGTCACTTCTGCCTAGAGCTTGGGAAGCCTGGGTGATTTGTAGAGTTGCTGAGTAAGCACACAGAAGGTCTGAGAAAGAGGAGACACACATGGCTTTTCAACTATGGAAAGGCTACGGAAACTCTGGCCAGCCTACAAATGGAGGTAGAATTGTCTACACCAAGGGAATCAATAGGGAAAAAATGACCTTGAGTAGGAGAAGATTGTGAAGAACTACATTTGGGTGGCGTTTGCCAATTTCCCCCTGAAATTACGTTTATTAAAGCAGAATGTATCAGGTGTGAGATGTGCTATGGCAAAAGCCTGTACTCCCAGCCCTGGGGAGGCTGAGGCAGGGAGATTATGAATTGGAAGCTAGCCTGGGCTACACTGAGAGACCTTCTCTCAACAACAACAAAACTCAGGATGCATGTTTGTGGCACTCTCTGGGTATTTAAATAGTTCCCTTGTTCACATGTTTTAGGGAGAATTTATCTACCATAAAACTCCCCACATCCACCACAGATAAAAAGCCAACAACATGCTGTTTAGAGCAACTGTGCTTAAGCATACTCATCTAAAAATAATCTAAACACAGGTTATGCTACTTACGCCAGTTTCTGCCTGTGCTTTCATTTTAGAAATCCGCTCACAGGCTGCACAGTGGGTGGAGCTCCACCCTGGACTTGGTACAGAAAATGGCCACCGGGTTGAGACCTGCACACAACAACCAGGGTACCTTCTGGGGACACTGTCACTCCAGACACAGAGCGCCTTCTTTTTCCACCAGGAACGTAAATCTTGCTTCCCAAAGTATTTGTTTGCTGAATACCACAGTAACTAACCACCAGAGCTTTTACTATCTCCCTGAGGAAGGGAGCCTCGTGGGAAAAATCACGTTATTCTTAAGGCAAGATGGTTGTTAGGATTAAAAGAAAGACTCCCATTTAAACTTTACAAAAGAAGAAAACCATGCTGACGAGTATTTCTGAGGAGAAGTGCAAAGCATTTCGCCAGAAACTCATAAATAAAGTCTCGACGCACTCAGATCCTATCAAAAAAACAAACAAAAACCTCTTTTAATTGGTTTCCTGAAAAAAAAATGCAAAAAGAAAAAGACAGAGACAAATGCTGAGAAATTAAAGAGATACGAAGGCAGGGTAAGAATTCACTCAGAAGTATATTTCTGTTTAGGAAAGGATGTGTCTTCCAGGTGACTGAGAGTATATCTGTGCAAAAAGTCAACTCACAGGGAACGGGGCCTAAAGACACTCCAGAGTCACTAGACCTTGAGAGGAAAAAACACTGAAGGCCAGGG